>VSMD01090317.1:0-13052 GCA_008750895.1 Mirza zaza | reverse complement strand
ACAAATGAATTTTAAAAAACAGCCAAAATACCAACTGATTGTGTATTTCGCTACAAATTGAAGTATAAGCACCAACACTGAGGAAGTAACATGCAGTAAAGGGTCAACTTCTATATGTCAAAATTAGGGAAAATTACATAGCAAACTTAAGGTAGACATTGAAGACTAAGTAGGAGTTTGAGGCAGAGCCGTAGGAGGTAGAGAAAGAGTATTCCAGGCAAACTGGGCAGAGCACATTGTCATGGTAGAAGAGGAGAGAGATGTAGGGTAGAGTCAGACAATGATGGTTCTGGTATGCTAAGCGATAACGTTTGGAGTTTCTACTCTCAAAAAATGGAGAGAACGTAGAAATAATCAGGCAGGAAAGTGAAAACCTGAGAATTCAGTTAAAAGGAAGAGCCTAGTATCATTATAATCATCTCGAAGCCATTATTTATTATTGTACTATTTAGATGTTCCTCAGTAAATACCATGCTGATGCTGATACAAAAGAAATATAAGTGTAGTGCAATCTATTCCTCTCCATGACTTCAATAGTCCCAGGGCTCAGTCATTGGCCTGCTTCTCTGCTCCCTAGCTGACCTCACTCACCAGTTACGTGTTTTTAAAACACCATCCATATATTGATGACATTCCAAACGTATATTCGCAATGCTGACCTAGACCCTAGGCTCCAGACTTGGAACAGTAAACTGTCTACTCAATGGCTATTCCTAGATATCCAGTAGGCATCTCACCTCAAATTATCCAACTAAACTTCATTCAAACTAGCTCCTTCCACTCTCTACCTCTGTAAATGGAACCAGTTGCTCTAGCTAAAAACCTTGGCATCACCTTTGATTCCTCTCTTTCTCTCACCTTCCACAGCTAATCTATCTGCAAATCCTGTTGGTTCCACCTTCAAAATATGCCCTAAATTCAATCATTTCTCACTGCCTCCACTCTACCTCCCTGGTCCAAGCCACCATACCTCATTATATTACTCCAACAACCTCTTCAATGGTCTCCTGCTACCCTCTTGCCTCTGCAGCAAAGTGATTTTTTTTTTTTTTGAGACAGTCTCACTTTGTTGCCCAGGCTAGAGTGAGTGCCATGGCGTCAGCCTAGCTCACAGCAACCTCAAACTCCTGGACTCAAGCGATCCTTCTGCCTCAGCCTCCCGAGTAGCTGGGACTACAGGCATGTGCCACCATGCCCGGCTAATTTTTTCTATATATATTAGTTGGCCAACTAATTTCTTTTTATTTATAGTAGAGACAGGGTCTTGCTCTTGCTCAGGTTGGTTTCAAACTCCTGAACTCAAACGATCCACCCGCCTCGGCCTCCCAGAGAGCTAGGATCACAGGCGTGTGCCACCGCGCTCTCGGCCAGCAAAGTGATATTTTGAAAACATAGATTGTATCATTTCTCTGCACAAAACTGTCCAATGGGCCCTATCACAATTAGAATAAAACCCAAAATCCTTGTGGTCTACAAGGCTCTGCACAATCTGAGCCCTGCCAACTTCCCAATTTCATTTCCTATCACCATGTACCACCACCAATGCCACTTAATACCCCAGCACTCTCTAAACTCAACCACATTAGCCTTTACGCAATTCCTTCAAAATCCCAAACTGATTTTCACCACAGTCTTTGCATTGGTATTCCCACTGCTTAGAATGCTCCACATTTTGGCATGTCTTACTTCTTTTTATTATTTATTTATTTATTTTATTTTTTTAAGACAGAATCTCACTTTGTTGCCCAGGCTAGAGTGAGTGCCATGGCTTCAGCCTAGCTCACAGCAACCTCAAACTCCTGGGCTCAAGCCGCAATCCTGCTGCCTCAGCCTCCCGAGTAGCTAGGACTACAGGCATGCACCACCATGCCCGGCTAATTTTTTCCATATATATTAGATGGCCAATTAATTTCTTTCTATTTATAGTAGAGATGGGGTCTCGCTCTTGCTCAGGCTGGTTTCGAACTCCTGACCTCAAGCAATCCACCCACCTCGGCCTCCCAGAGTGCTAGGATTACAGGCGTGAGCCACTGCACCCAGCCTTTTGATTCAGATCTATGTTTAAATGTTACTTCAAAGAAGTCTAACTGGCAACCCATCTAAAAGAACCACCAAACCCACCACCACCACTCTCTCTCTCTTTTTTTTTTTACACAGAGGCTCACTCTGTTGCTCAGGCTAGAGACCATGGCATCAGCTTAGCTCACAGCAACCTCAAACTCCTGCTCAAGCAATCCTCCTGGCTCAGACTCCGAAGTAGCTAGGACTACAGGCATGTTGTCACCATGCCTGCCTAATTTTTTCTATATATATATTTTAGTTGGCCAATTAATTTGTTTCTATTTTTAGTAGAGATGGGGTCTCGCTCTTGCTCAGGCTGGTTTCAAACTCCTGACCTTGAGTGATTCTTCCGCTTCAGCCTCCCAGAGTGCTAGGATTACAGGTGTGAGCCACCGCACCTGGCCCCATTCTCTCTCTTGAACTATTTTTTTTTTTTTTTGAGACAGAGTCTCACTTTACTGCCCAGGCTAGAGTGAGTGCCGTGGCGTCAGCCTAGCTCACAGCAACCTCAAACTCCTGGGCTCAAGCAATCCTGCTGCCTCAGCCTCCCAAGTAGCTGGGACTACAGGCATGCGCCACCATGCCCGGCTAATTTTTTCTATATATATTAGTTGGCCAATTAATTTCTTTCTAGTTATAGTAGAGATGGGGTCTCGCTCTTGCTCAGTCTGGTGTGGAACTCCTGAGCTCAAATGATCCACCCACCTCGGCCTCCCAGAGAACTAGGATTACAGGCGTGAGCCACCACGCCCGGCCTTGAACTATTTTCTTGATAGTCCCTTGACAATATCTGGAATCATATTTATTTATTGGCTCATTGTGTATCTACTAAAATACAAGTTCCATGAGGATAGGGACTTTGTCTTGTTCACTGCTCAATCCTTAGCACCTGGCACAATACCTGGCATACAGAAGGGCTCATTATTTGTTGTTGAATGAATGATTGAATTTACCTAATTGGTCTAACTATCCTATCTATATTTTCATCATATTACATATAATTGAATAATTCCTTTCCTACCTTTAAATTTAGTTCTAATTATTGATTATCAGAATGTTCTTCCTGGAACAGAGTCCTAAAACAGTTTACAGACTGTTAAAATAGGTTATCTGTACCAATGCCTTTAATTCCTTTCTGAAATTAGCCCTTCGGGCAACTGTGCTAGTTATTTTTCTTCAACTATAATTTCCATTATCCTCTTTCTATATTATTAGGCTTGTCAATAATATGATAAATATTACTTATTATAAATGCTATTGATAAAGATGAACAGACATGTGCAGACTATAACAAATATTTACTTTTTATATTACAAGTAACACCTTATTCTCTAAATGACAGTAACTACAGAAAAGCAAATATTCAAAAACTAAAATCGGCCGGGCATGGTGGCTCATGCCTGTAATCCTAGCACTCTGGGAGGCCGAGGCAGGCGGACTGCTCGAGGTCAGGAGTTTGAAACCAGCCTGAGTAAGAGCAAGACCCCGTCTCTACTAAAAAAAATAGAATAAAAGTAAAAATAAAAACCAAATTCATAGCCAGATGATCATGGTCACATCAATGGTACAAGTCATGTTCATAGTATATATTCTAACAGCAGTCTAATGATGAGAAAAATATCAAATCTCAATTGAGGGGACATTCTACAAAATACCTGACCAGTACTCCTCAAAACTGTCAAGGTCATCAAAAACAAGGAAAGTCTGAGAATCTATCACAGCCAAAAAGATCCTAGGAGACATGACTACAAAAAGTATTATATTGGATGGTTATACTGGATGGGCCTGGAAGAGAAAAAGGCCATTAGATAAAAACTGAATAAAATATAAACTTTAAAAATGCCCTGGCCCGGCACAGTGGCTCACGCCTGTAATCCTAGCATTCTGGGAGGCCAAGGCGGGCGGATCGCTCGAGGTCAGAAGTTCGAAAGCAGCCTGAGCAAGAGCGAGATCCCATCTCTACTATAAATAGAAAGAAATTAATTGGCCAACTAATATATATAGAAAAAATTAGCCAGGCATGGTGGTGCATGCCTGTAGTCCCAGCTACTTGGAAGGCTGAGGCAGGATTGCTTGAGCCCAGGAGTTTGAGGTTGCTGTTAGCCAGGCTGATACCACAGCACTCTAGCCCAGGCAACAGAGTGACACTTTGTCTCAAAAAAAGAAGAATTTGAGCATATTACTCATAATTTTGTAACCTGCCTTTTTCTCTTAACAATGTATATCCCATGTTTACTAGCTATAAGTTACTCCCCTCTATAAAAGCACCAATATTTATTTAACCAATCTTCTATTATTTAAGTTTTCCCAGTTTTTGCTATCATAAAAAATGCTACAAGCCAGGCACAGGGGCTCAAATATGTAATCCTAGCACTCTGGGAGGCTTAGGGGGTGGGTATCGCTTGAGCCCTGGAGTTTGAGGTTGCTATGAGCTAGGCTGACGCCACGGCACTCTAGCCCCAGCAACAGAGTGAGACTCTGTCTCAAAAAAAAAAAAAAAAAATGCTACGAAGACAAAACTTAAATGAACATAATCGCAAAAATGCTAGCTAGCGCCTTAACAAAAAGAGTAGCTATTGAGTCCAAAGACAGAGGATCTCAATGCTTTCAATAGGTATGGCCAAAATGCTCTATCAGAAAGTATGTTCAGGCCGGGCTCGGTGGCTCATCCCTGTAACCCTAGCAACTCTGGGAGGCCAAAGCGAGAGGATCACTTGAGCTCAAGAATATGAGACAGGGTGAGCAAGAGTAAGACCCCTGTCTCTAATAAAAATAGAAAAATTAGCCGGGCATCGTGGCATGGGCCTGTAGTTCCAGCTACTCTGTAGTCGCAGCTACTTAGGAAGCTGAGGTAGGAGGACTCCTTGTGCCTAGGAGTTTGAGGTTACAGTGATGATGTAACCTCAATGATGCCAAGGCATTCTAGCTAGGGTGACAGAGTAAGACTCTGTCTCAAAAACATGTAAGTTCAGATGTAAATAACCATCAACAGCAGTATATGGGAGTGCCAACATCACTGCTCCTATGCCAACACTAGATATTATGATTTTATTACATCTATGCCAATCTGCCAGACTAGGGGGGAAAGGATTGTTTTGCATTTTGTTTATAAGTCAAAAATAAAAAAATATTTTTATCTGTATTGGCTACTTTTATTTCTGTATGTGATTAGCTGGCTACTCATCATGTCTTTTGCCCAAATGTTAGATATTAAGGTCATTAACCTAGGTCTAACACATGGTTCAAATTTTTTTTTCCCACAATTTGCCAGGCTTTGCTCAACACTGGATCCCTTACACCTAAAAAAATTGGTTGGGGCCAGGCACAGTGGGTCATGCCTGTAATCCTAGCACTCTGGGAGGCAGAGACGGGAGGATCGCTCAAGGTCAGGAGTTCGAAATCAGCCTGAGAAAGAGCGAGACCCTTGTCTCTACTAAAAATAGAAACAAATTAATTGGCCAACTAAAAATATATAGAAAAAATTAGGACAGGCACGTCCTAATTTGCCCTAAAAATGCCCTGGCCTGGCGCAGTGGCTCACGCCTGTAATCCTAGCATTCTGGGAGGCCGAGGCAGGCAGATTGCTCGAGGTCAGAAGTTCGAAAGCAGCCTGAGCAAGAGCGAGACCCCAGTCTCTACTATAAATAGAAAGAAATTAATTGGCCAACTAATATATATAGAAAAAATTAGCCGGGCATGGTGGCGCATGCCTGTAGTCCCAGCTACTCCGGAGGCTGAGGCAGCAGGATTGCTTGAGCCCAGGAGATTGAGGTTCCTGTGAGCTAGGCTGATGCCATGGCACTCTAGCTGGGACAGCAGAGTGAGACTCTGTGTCAAAAAAAAAAAAAAAAAGATAAATAAAATAAAATAAAAAATTCGTTGGCACACGTAAGGACTCAATAAATATGTTGAATGAATAAATTTGTCTTTTGACTTTATGATGTTCTGCCAACTAGAGGCCATTTTACATAAAAACTCTTATCAATATCTGCCTTTATGGATTCTGCCTTTGCAGTAATACTTAGAACAGCTCATTCTACTTCAAGATTGGAAAAACGTTTACCTATTTTTGAAAGTAGTAATTTTCTGAGTTCACATTCTATATTTAAATATTTAATTTATGAACTGTATCCACTGTCTTAAAAAATATATATATATTTAATTTACTTGGATTGTATTTAAATTTTAAGTTCGGGATCCCATTTTATTTTTCCTGATGGTTAGCCAATTCTTTCAACGTAATTTTTTAATCCTTTCCCCCGATACGACATATCACCTTTATAATACTAAAGAACCTTATATATATTTGTAGATTTATTATTCTGCTCACTACTGTATTCCAGGGTTATCACTTTGATTATTATAACTTTATTTGTATATTCACTAGTACAACTCCTCCCCCTCATTCTTCTCTTCTAAAAATCCTCCTAATTTACAGGTTTATTCTTTCAAATGAACTTTAGAATCATTCTGTCAAGTTTTCTGGTTGGAATTATGTAAAATTACTTGCTATATGACCTTGTGCAAGTTACTTACATCTCTCTGCTGCTATATTCCTCACTGGTAAAAGGGAGATAATAGTACCTAACTTCATAGATTTGTTATGAGAACTAAATGAACTAAATACAGTATAAAGTTCTTAGAACACTATGCCAGAAAGATGTTAATATTATAATTATACAAAAGTGACAATTATTATAATTGCTCAATAAATGTTTTCCATTGTGTTCCCGCAAAATTCGAAGGCTCTTTTTAAAATAAATCAAAGGGTGTCATAAAACATAAGCAGTGGTATAGAAAATATATAATTTATACTTGCTTCTCTTCCCCAACACCTTGACCCTTGATGAAATGAAGAACTGGAGCTGGGAGCAGAGACCATGAAAAACACCAAAGGGTGGTGTGTACAAAGCCTCAAAAATTTTACAAAGACTGGCCCACCAAGTGGAAAAGAGGACTTGTAGGCCTTTCTAGTCAGCCTTACAGGGCATTAGCCAGTCCCTTCTAATTACTGTTTCTCCATCTTCACCATTATGACAGTAATAGTTTCCTTTTGATTTCTTTCCAGGAAACACATACGGATGCCTAAAAAATCATATTTTGCAAATGAGGTAGTGAACAGGTATAGAGTACAAACGAAATAAATAAAGATGGATACACGTGCCTATAATAACAACATACCTCCACCAGGTTTTCCTGTAATGATTGCGGGGGGGGGGGGGGGGNGGGGGGGGGTTTGGGGATTTTTGTGGGTTTTTTCTTCTTTTGCAGGAAGCTTGTCTCCTAATGTTAATAATTCATTTTTTTTTATCTGCATGAAATTGGGGTTAGGTAGTCACAGACCATACGAGGGACCTTAAAAATGATCTCTATGGAGCTAAAATATAAATGAGAAAATGGATGCCGATAGTGGCAACACGACTACCTAATTACAAAATCGGCCAAAGACCAGGACCCCAGGTCTCCTAAATCCCAGACCACGGCTCATTCCGTCACACCACACATCTTCTCACCAACGCTTGCCACGCATGGAGGTGGGAGGAGTAAAAGCAAACAATTTTGGCCTCCGCAAAGAGGCTCGAAAACCACAGGACGGCGCAGTCGAAGGCACGTGACTCGCCACGCCTCTTCCCTCCCACCCTCTCCCTTCCCCGCGCCAGCAGCACGCGCTGCCAACCTCATCATGTGACCTTCACGCGGCCCCAGCGCTCCCCCTGCTCGGCGACTCTTTCCAGCAGCCATTTTGCCGACAACTTGTCGTCCGTGCTCACAGAGGAGCGGGACGCCACGAAAAGCCGCGGCCAGATTTTACAGGCAGCACACGCGCTTCGAAAGAACGCTCAGGCCGTCAGGGCTGGGTCAAACCTCACAGAACACGTCGCACCCCGGGGCGCCGGGGAACGCTGTGGGTGCGCCTCGGCCTGAGATTGGCTGTGGCGTACACGTGACGCCACAGCCCCCCCACCCTCTCCGCTCCCCCTACCCACAAAAATACCCAGACAGTCTCTTAACACCTCGCGCCAAGTACACGCCACCGGGCGCACAGGGACGGGCGGATCGCATGGCAAGCAAGGCGCCTGCGCATACCTGCCGAGGCAGACCGTAGCCGGCCCACGCGCCGCTCCGCTCAAGGGTCCCGGAATCCTCGCGCTGTTGGACCACCCGGCTAGTCATTGGCTGCCAGGTCTGGTCACGTGGCGAGCTCAGGCCCGCCCCTAACCGCTAATCACCTGGCACAGTGCTCGAAGCGGCGCTGAAAGTCGTTCGCACGCGGAAACGGAGGGTAACTGGAGGACCTCCTTTTCGGCTTTTATGGCATTACATCCATAAAGGGGAAACGAGAAACCAGGAGTGCAAAACTAAATAAGCTTACACCTACCGGTTTAACTTCGCGTGCCCCTCCAAGAGCTGGGAACCATCGCCCTTGGGCGCTCCCCGATGCACGCCGGGATACGTCTGGCGCCCCTCGGTGTGCTGCAGAGCATGCTGGGAAAGGCACCTCTCCCGATTTCCTGGCGCTCACCTCCCGGGCGTTCCTTTCGTGTCCCTTTGAAAGCCCGATCCTTGGGCTCCGAATGAGACCGTTTGGGTAATTACGGGAGTGTGACTGGGTCTATCAGGCACTTTCAGTCCCTCCCTCCCCACTTGTTCGATCTGTGTGGTCTTAGAGAAACCGCTTAACCTTTACGAAGTGACTGCTTAGTGACTTTGTGAATAGTGGAAAAAACAGCAAGAGTATTTGCCTACAAGTAAACTGCCAGCCATTCGTGGTCACTGGAAAAGAATGCTAATTTAAATACAATTTACTACAAGCCACACTTGAGAGTGGGAATAATGCTTAGAATTTCTCTAGGGATAAAACGGACCTTTCTTGGTAAACTTACTGCTATTGTTGAGGAAAGTGGGGATGGCAGGAGCAGGGGTATTTTAAAGGGGCCAGGGACACGTCTCTGTCACGATTTCTTGTCCCGCCTAATACCAGCTATGGTGTATTAGAACCGAGAAAAACACCATCTGCTAACTAACTCTGAGAAAAGGTGTTCTTGCATCAGAACTAGTTAACTTCGTAACATATTCACAAACTGACCTTCAGGTCAAAACCTAATATTGTACTCCCTTGAAGCTGGCCGCTTAAAACACCTCACACCTTTTCTGCTTTGAACTCCATTCTTCAGCTTTGCTGATTTCGAAATTGTTTCATCGGTTCCTAAGAAGATGATCAAGTTTGAGGAATTTGACTAGTGCTCGTCAGACTCACAAGAGCTCTTATTTGTAGACTAGAAATTAAATGTATTAATTTATAATGTTCTTACCACGGCAAAATACATTGTTCTGGACACCCTTTTCTCTCTCAAGGTACTTATAAGACTAATAAATTATCAGAAAATTATTTCTGGACTAGAATATCAAAAGGGGATTGGATTATCATATGTAATGAAAACATGTATAAATCTGTATTAAACTTGAAGTTTATAAAACAGTCTCATATTCTTTATTACATTTAATCCTAACAACAACTCAGAAAAGTACTATAATAGTATATATCTTCTGAGTCAATCTTAAGTGGCAATCTGGAAAAATGTGTTTTAATTTGTTCTCCAGGCAATTGTGATGCACAACTGGGTTTAGGATCTATTGGCCATAGAGCCCAAGCCTTGAAGTCAGGCAAGTCCATGTGACCTTGTAGTTCTTTCACTTCCTGTGTTATGGCTGTGAACAGATTTGTGAACTTTTTCATCTTCAGTACCTTTATCTGAGGCCCATCATACCTAGTCTTTCAATTGTCATAATGATTCTGAGATAAAAAATATTTAGAACACTTACAGTCCCTGATGAGTAGGAGACATTCTATAAATATGAGTACTAGTTAGGGGTAAAGCTGCATTTGAACTAGAATCCTATACTCTGTCTAATATAGCAAATTCTTGAATCATTTTTATCTCCACTATTCTGTTTGTCCCCTAGACAGTGCTAGAGACACACTAACAGATTCTTATACACAGTTCTTTTTTAGACTCCCATCTGTCAGTACATATCTTTATCTTCTCTCCCACCTTCATTTCCACTTTCTCTTCTTAACATGCTAAAATACTGTACTGTAGACATTATTGCAGTAAAATAATGATGACACAGAGAGGATTAGAAGGTAGGGGGCTACATGTTCCTGTACTTCAAGGAGATTGAAAATTGTTTTGTTTAAATATCTCAGAGTAAAGATACCCTCAAAACTCACTCTTCCATTTACTTATATAACAGCATTTCAGATGCTCCCTTCTCAGTTTCCTTCCAGTGATTCCTTTTCCTCTCATAGCTTTATCGTTCTCTCTTTTTTTTTTTTTTTTTTGAGACAGAGTCTCACTTTATTGCCCAGGCTACAGTGAGTGCTGTGGCGTCAGCCTAGCTCACAGCAACCTCAAACTCCTGGGCTCAAGCGATCCTGCTGCCTCAGCCTCCCAAGTAGCTGGGACTACAGGCATGTGCCACCATGCCCGGCGAATTTTTTTTTTCTATATATACTAGTTGGCCAATTAATTTCCTTCTATTTATAGTAGAGATGGGGTCTCGCTCTTGCTCAGGCTGGTCTCGAACTCCTGAGCTCAAACGATCTGCCCACCTCGGCCTCCCAGAGAGCTAGGATTACAGGCTTGAGCCACCGCGCCCAGCCTATCGTTCTCTCTTAACAAAGGGAAGGTTTAGCTTGGGCAGAACTTTCCATAGACTTCTAAAACTCATTATTTCCAAAGCCAAACTAATTATCTTTCTCTTCAACACCACAGAACAACTGCATTCCACTAAATGGGCAGTGCCACCACCATTCCAGTAAGTCCAGCAGGCTAGGAAACCTGTATTATACTCAACTACTACTTGTCATCTATTTTAAACATTCAATTGATCAAAAAAAAAAAAAAAACATTCAATTTATCATAAAATTCTGTTTTTTCCAATACTTAAACACCTTATAAATTCAATCTCTATTTTCCATTTCCTTCATCATTGCATTAGTTCAACCCTTATTATCTCTATGAGAACCTAGAAACATATAAGTATTGCATTATAATGATAATAGCATGTTAAAGTTTATTTCAGGATACTAAATTTGTATATACAATGGAATATTTATTATTCAGCCATCAAAAAGGAAGAAAATCCTGCCATTGGTGACAATATAGATAAACCTGGAAGACATTATCATAAGTGAAATAAGCCAAATACAGAAAGACAAGCACTGTTTGATATCACTTACATGTGAATCTTTAAAAGTCAAACTGATAGGCTGGGCGCGGTGGCTCACGCCTGTAATCCTAACACTCTGGGAGGCCAAGGCTGGCGGATTGCTCAAGGTCAGGAGCTTGAAACCAGCCTGAGCAAGAGTGAGACCCCTGTCTCTACTATAAATAGAAAGAAATTAATTAGCCAAGTAATATATATAGAAAAAATGAGCCGGGCATGATGGCGCATGCCTGTAGTCCCAGCTACTCGGGAGGCTGAGGCAGCAGGATTGCTTGAGCCCAAGAGTTTGAGGTTGCTGTGAGCTAGGCTGACGCCACTACACTCACTCTAGTGTGGGCAACAAAGAGAGACCCTGTCTCAAAAAAAAAAAGTCAAACTGGTAGAAGCAGAGAGTAGAAGGGTACTTGCCAGAGGCAGGGGATGGAGAGGTGGGGGGAAATGGAGAGAGATTGGTCAAAGGGTACAAACTTTCACTTATAAGATGAATAAGTTGTGGAGGCCAAATGTACAGCATGGTTGACTATAGTTAATAATAATGTATACTTGAAATTTGCTGAGTAAATCATAAGTGTTCTTACCACAAAAATAAAGGTAACTATGTAAGGTGATGGATTTGTTAATTGGCTTGATTGTGATAAACACTTTACAGGATATACATATTTCTTTTTTTTTTTTGAGACAGAATCTCGTTTTGTTGGCCAGGCTAGAGTGAGTGCCGTGGCTTCAGCCTAGTTCACAGCAACCTCAAACTCCTGAGCTCAAGCAATCCTGCTGCCTCAGCCTCCCAAGTAGCTGGGACCACAGGCATGCGCCACCATGCCCGGCTAATTTTTTCTATATATATATTAGTTGGCCAATTAATTTCTTTCTATTTATAGTAGAGTTGGGGTCTCGATCTTGCTCAGGCTGGTTTCGAACTCCTGACTCAAGCAATCTGCCCACCTCGGCCTCCCAGAGTGCTAGGATTACAGGCGTGAGCCACTGCGCCCGGCCAGGATATACATATTTCAAATCATCACATTGTATACTTTAAATATACACAATTTTTTTGTCAATTATACCTCAAAGCTGGGGGGGGAAAGAATACTACAAAGACTAGTAAAAAGTTTGCTATGTTCTATGTGGTGAATGCTCTTAGTAAGAATGAACAAAATAATTTTTTTCATATAAGCAAATGTATCTAATCACATGATATAGGAAGTTATAAGGTTTGGAAGTTTTCAACAGGTATTTACTGAGTGCTGAAAAGTACTAGTAGTGATATTAGAAGTTGTTAATGGTCATTTCTGCTATTCGCAAATATTTCTGGCTCTCTCAACTCCTAGGAATGTGGTATAATTGCTCTTCCTTGCTCCCATGAAGTTAGGAGTGACTATATGACTTGCTTTGGCAATGAAATTTGAGTGGAGGGCCGGGCGCGGTGGCTCACGCCTGTAATCCTAGCACTCTGGGAGGCCGAGGCGGGCGGATTGCTCAAGGTCAGGAGTTCAAAACCAGCCTGAGCGAGACCCCATCTCTACTATAAAAATAGAAAGAAATTAATTGGCCAACTAATATATATATATAAAAAAAAAAAATTAGCCGGGCATGGTGGCGCATGCCTGTAGTCCCAGCTACTCGGGAGGCTGAGGCAGCAGGATTGCTCGAGCTAAGGAGTGTGAGGTTGCTGTGAGCTAGGCTGACGCCACGGCACTCACTCTAGCCTGGGCAACAAAGCGAGACTCTGTCTCAAAAAAAAAAAAAAAAAAAAAAGAAAGAAA
>VSMD01090311.1:0-34053 GCA_008750895.1 Mirza zaza | reverse complement strand
GGGGTTATTTTGTTTTCTTTTTAGCTTTTATGGCAGGGAGAGGGTAAGTTTGTGACAGGTGGGGTAATGCATATTTAGGACATTTTGATAGTTTATTTAGCTTGTTTTCCTCTTGAGATTAATAATGACAGCATTCAGAAAGGTTAAAAAATAACTCAATCAAGGTCATAGAACTATTAAAAGGCTCAAAGTGAGACTTGAATTCAGATTTCTTGAACTCCAAAAGCATGTCATTATCATTATCTGCAAATATTGTTTGAGCCTTCAGTGAGAGTATATTTTTAGGCTCTGGGCTTTAGAAAGACAGGCCAAGTCTTTGCTGTTGACTCTGAGACTGAACAAGAAGAGAATGGTTATTAAAACCGACAGTGCCAATTGTATAAAATGTAAAGCCCCAATAAGTATGGGCTTTATTCCCCCTCACTGGGAAGGTCTCTCCCTTCCTTTGTGGCCATCTGATTCTTTCCTCTAGGTTCTGTTCAATAATCCCGACTGCATGGAGATCTGTCCCATTAAGTGAAGATTATGTAACAATATGTATGTAAAGAATTTTGGACAGTTTGTCCTACGTGGAAAACACTCAGTTTTCTACTGTCATACTTGTCCTTGTTATCATCATCATTAGCAGCAGCAGCCTTCACTTCTCAGATGCGGATAAATATTTTTCCTATGTCCTCCTGTGGGGGTGAAGAGGGAAAGCCTCCCCTTGGCCCTTTGAAGGTTCACTGAAAATGAACTGACAAAAAGTAGAGTAGTAGGAGAAGAGGGCTTATAAAATTTATTCACATGCATGGGGGAAAATCACAGAAGTGTGATTACCCAGTAACTCAGTGATGGCCGTGAGCCCAGCCGTCTTCACAGGGGAAAGGGAGATGGGGAAATGTGGCAACTGAGGGATAGTAAATGATTTGTAGGGAAATGAATGTGCCTAATGCTCAGATGATGAGATGATGTAAGTAAATGACTGAAAATTGAATGGGAGGGAGAACAGACAATGGTTTGGGTTCTGGGTGTGGTATTTAATTTTCAGTCTCTTGCTCTATGATAGATAATGAGATTGCAAGGAGGAAATGGAAAGCAATTGTGTTGTCTTTGTCAGGTCCAGTCTTTATGCAGATAAGGCAAAACAGACTCTGCCAGCATCTGCTGGCCTTCAAGAGCCTCTAATTCAAAGTATTCAGCATAACCGGCATGACACATGTTGGGGTGATAGTCCCTAGACTCCTTCATTCATTAGCCCCAGCTCTAGCCCTCCCTCTAGCTCATGCATGGGAAGACTCGCCTCTTTGTCCTTTCTTCCCCCAGTCAATCAGTGTTGGTCCTCAGACTCACTTTGCTCCATCCTCCCTCTTCCCTCACCCCTGTGGCATTCCTGAATTCCTCATTCTCCTTACCACAGCACACCTTCAGGAATCCACACCCCCATGTGTTTCCAGAGTTCTTGTTTCCCACCTTATCTCACCTCTTGACAAGGGGGGAAAGTCCTTTGACTTCTAGAATAAAAAAGTCTAAAGTCAGTATTTCTTATTTGGGATTGAAAGTCACTCAGTACCCTTAAGTGACCCCTGGCTTTGAGGTGGTCAGCATTCCAGCTTCTTCCCTTTTTTGACTCTTCTCAGTCGCTCAAATAAAACTGGACTTTGAGCCTAGTCAGTCATGCTGAAGGCCTTGAGGACTGTGTATCTGTTAAAAACATGTTTGGGTATATTTTTCTAAATGCTATGGAATTAGAAAAACAAGACTCATAGTTTTGATTTTAGACTTAAAATTGCAGACCTATAATATTTCAATTTTATTATTAGTCCAATCAATTTTTGGCGTCTAACTTAAACACCTTACCATGCTATAAAACTGTTACTATGGGGAAATGTGTTTTATATGATGTATATTTTACTTTCTAGTGGAAGTTTGAGGCATAACTACTAGAATACTGATGTTCACCTATTACATAGAATTAGAGGCTTAATTTTGAGTTGCCTCAAAGTCTTTCTGTAGTTAGCAAATGAAATATAACATGTCTCCCCCAACCTGTTTGTGTCTCCTGTGATGGTAAGGCCTACGACATGCTCATAGAAGGTAGTTAGTGAATTCTTATTGAATGAACAAAGAACAGAGTTCACAGTCCTTAGTGTTTAGGGTTTTTTATGACCTTATTTTGTTCTGGATTCCAGATAGTTAGATAACTGTCTTAATTTGGCCCGAGGCAGTTACCTTGGAAGATTACTCTATTTTCGAGAACTGTGATGTCCAGTATGGTAGCCATTAACCCTGTGTGGCTATTGAGCAATTAAAATGTGACTAGTGTGGCTCAGGAACAAAATTTAAATTTTAATTCAGTTAAATTTAAATGTGAAAACTCATTTTTTATTTAGTTACTAGAAAATGTTTAAGTATGTTTGGAGTAACTTGGACATGTGAATCTACTAATTTAAAAAATTATATGTGTGACTTTTCTTTGTATTTCTTTTTTACTATGCTATTGTAGAAGATGTACATCCTTGATTGAAAGACCCAGTCCTAGGTCTAGGGTATGAAGAAGTGAACTTGGGTGATGACAGGACTGGAGCTCTGTTGGTGCTGATGGTTCCAGACAGCAAAAGTTGAGGACCCAGAGCTAAAGAAGGGGAAAGCAGGAACAAATAGAAGCATGGGGCACAGTAGATCAGAGCTGGCACTTGGGGGAAAAGGGCAGGGCTGACAGGAAAAGAGGAAAGGGTGGCAGCTGAGGGCAGTGCTTTGGCATGGAAGCATTGCTGCCATGTCATGTGGAGGAGGCCTTTAGAAAAATCATCTGGACTCTTTATTCATTCAGCAAACATTGAGTGCCTGCTTTGTGCCAGGCACTGAACAAGGCAGTGGAAATATAAAAGTGGATGAAGCTGTACATGAATATTTATAGCAGCACTATTCATAATTGCCAAAAGACAGAAACAACCCAAATGTCTATCAGGTGGTAAAATAAAATGTGGTTTAACCATATAATAGGATATTATGTAGCCATAAAAATGCATGAAGTACTGATGCATGCTACAACATGGATGAACCTTAAAAATACTATGCTAAGTGAAAGAAGCCAGACACAGAAGGCCACCTGTTGAATGATTGGTTTCATTTATGTTCACAATAGGCAAATCCATAGACACAGAAAGTAGATTAGTGGTAGTCACAGGCTAGAAAGTAGGGGAATTGGGACTAACTGCTAGTAGGTACAGAGTTTCCTTTGGGGTATTAGAACTTTTCTGGATTTAGATACTGGTGATGGTTGCATAACATAGTGAATACACTAAAACCAGTGAACTATACAGTTTAAAATGGTGGATTTATTTTATATGAATATATCTCGATTTTAAAAATATATTTTAAAAAATGAATGAAGTAAATTCCCTTCCCTCCAGGAGTTCAACAGGCTTAGAGGATTACTCATGACAGAGAGTTATTGTGCATGCCACAATGAGTGCTCTGGTTGTATACACAGAAGCACACATCTGGGGAGCTAATATAGTTTTGAGTGGTGAAGAGTCTCCCACAGCCTCTATCTTTAAGGAGGAGTAGATAGTTCCTGGGAATTGAGTCACACAGATTTAGTTGTTTACTGCTTTATTTGGAAAATCCACAAAGTCCCTGGGCCTTAGCTAAGGGCTGTCTGCCTGAGGGTATGTCTTCTGCCCTAAGAGTCCCTGTAGGCTACAAGCCTAGAAAGGGAAGGATAAATATTCAGAATGCATAGACACTTCTAGGAGTGGGAAACTGGCAAGACTTTATATTGGTCAAGGTTTCCTGCCTGGTTGAGAACACAAGTACCCTCCTACTAGTTTAGCAGAAGGAGTTGATTACAGGGATCGACGGGCACTAGGCTGAGCCGGGGTCTGCTCCCAAGCCTACATTAGAACTACCATGTTTCCCCGAAAATAAGACAGGGTCTTATATTTATTTTTTCTCAAGAAGGCACCCTAGGGCTTATTTTCAAAGGATGTGTTATTTTTTTTAAGTACGGTACAACAATCTACATTTATTCAAATATAGTTAAGTCATCATCTTCTGGAACATCATCATAACTCTCCAAACCCCGAATTCCATCCTGAATTTCTTGTGACTCTATTTCCCTTAGAACCATTGGCCCCAATCTCTCATGTCACGCGATAGAGCTCTCATGGGGCAGATGAGAAGGGCTGCTCGTCTTCTTACCTCTCCTCGACGAAAAGCATAGGTTGTGCAGAAACGCTGCATAGTCACATCCATCACTAGGTCTTATTTTCGGGGTAGGGCTTATATTGCACAAATGCTTAGAAATCCTACTAGGGCTTATTTTATGGGTAGGTCTTATTTTCGGGGAAACACGGTAGTTAGCTTCCTGATCATGGAGGCAGAGGCAGCATCCCTGGAGCTCTATCGTGTTTCCCGGAAAATAAGACCTACACGTAAAATAAGCCCTAGCAGGATTTCTAAGCATTTGCGCAATATAAGCCCTACCCCAAAAATAAGACCTGGTGGTGGGCGTGGCTACTCAGCGTATCTGCACAACCCATGCATTTCCTTGGGGAGTGGTAAAGAAGACCAGCGCCCTTCTCATTAGCCCTATCGTGACAGCTACTGTCCCAGAGGTGACCAGAAAGGTGTGGGCAGCCCCACCAACAAGGTCGGCTCCCCCTGTCAGGTCCTGGCCATCCTGTGCGTGCTGCAAGCTGAGGCTTTGAGGGGAAAATAACACTTCCCCTGAAAATAAGCCCTAGGGTGTCTTCTTGAGGAAAAATAAATATAAGACCCTGTCTTATTTTTAGGGAAACACCGTAGCAGCTTGTGGAGTTGGGAAGCTGGTGCTATAGCTGTTGGCAAGGGAACCACACCACTTCTGTCTAAATCAGGAAGCTCTCTGCAAATCAGGAAAGCCACTGTGAGAGTTACTGGCCCCAGAACCAGGTTGCTTCTACTGTGATCCACGCCGGCAGAATGGATCCTTTATGTGTTCCCTTTCTCCTTGTTTAATGGTTCCACATTCAAAACTCCAGCAAATGTATCTGTTTGGTGGAACTTAAATAGCACTCGGGAGCCTAGGTGTGAGAGTATGGAAAATAGTCTTTCTAGCCTCTGCAGTGTAGGAAGATGTAATAGATAGTGAGCCGATTCACAGAATCTGCCATAAGGCCCTTTACAGAGTTTATATAGATACCCAAAATGTAACCTTGGTATGCTGCACTTTGGGCCTATAGATTTATGCGTAAAGGATGATGAGCACACTATGCCCAGCAGTGAGTTTTTGGTCTCAACAGTTATATGACAGTCTATTATCATAAGTTTAGGTGATACTTTTGGTTTCTTGATTTTCACATTATTTTGACTTACGTTTAGTGTATTCATTCAACAAACACTGGAAATACAAAATGTAAAAGTAGAATCCGTGTCCTCAAGGAGAAGGATACAGATATGCAGACAGGCAGTCACACGTAGTCGCCTTCTGGGAACCGAGAGAAGCATGTGCAGATGCAGGGGGTGGGTAGGCCAGGGCCTAGCGTGTGTGCATGGGGGTGCCTCAGAAAGAAGGCAGCCGTAGAGCCAAGGGGTGTACATAGGGAATTAGGGAAAGAGAGAAGAACGGCTCAGTGTGTGCAGAGCTGTCTGCTCAGGTGGTAGATGGAACAAGAGTACATAAGGTGAGCTGCCGGAGGTGAGACTAAATGGTTGTAGGCTGGGCCACAGAGGAGGTCCTGTTTTCTCCTGAGGGAAGAGGCTGCTGTTGATAAATGCATGTCAGGCCAATGTAAAATTGGATAAGGAGTAGGCAGGAAGAGTGGGGTCAGTGAGGCTAGGGGCCCAAGATGAGGTGAGAGGCCAGCACACCAACCAGCCAGAGAGGCATGGTACGAGTGAGGACAGAGCAAAGCTCTTAATTTGTTTTTCTTAAAGGGTACATGGAATTTTATTTCTTTACAGATTACTTAAAGGTATATGAGGCTGGGTGTTTTGCATTATGCTTTTTGGTTTAGGTGGAATGGTTTTTGCATTGTTATACTTACCTTAAAAAAAAAAGCATAGATTAATTGCAGCCAGAAAATAAACTACTTTAAATTGAAGTGCATTTGTATTTGTGTTTCTTTGAATTAAGGTTGTGTGAAGTGAGTGTACATTATTGGCATCATGGTTGGATTATGTTTGAGAATAAACAGTTACTGAAGTAGCTACTACAGAGCATGTTTGGCTGAAGCAAACACTTTTACATTTGTTTACACAGATATTTTTAAGGCTTTTAGCCTAACTGTGGCTCTGAATCGCAGTTCCTGATTCAAAGAGTAATGATTGCACTTAAGGAAAACATTGTACTCTACTATCTGAGAGTTCCCATTTGTCATATTTACATAGCAAGTATGGTGACTGGCCCATTATTCAAAAAGCAGTGGAATATGTTTGTGATTTAGGCACTTAAAACATTTTCTCCAGTCACCAAATAACCTAAATTCTCTTTTGTGCTTTTCATATAAAAATCCAACCAAAATGCATTTGATTGAATTTAATATGGTTTTTGAATTGTAATTGAACGCCTCTTTTTTGTGGCCTGCAGGAGATATGGATTTAGCCGCCAGAGCAAAACAGAGAAGGTAAGAAAAGCATAGATAATGGGAAAGAATACTTGAGAGATGGAAGCGACCCCTTCGCCTCTGTCTGCTATTCACAGTGTGGGCAGCAGCCCCCTGGGAAGCCCAGGAGGGGTGGGCTGGCAGGACTGCTGCTGACCAGGCACTGATCCTTGGGCAAGCTGGGGTGGCAGGAGGTGTGCCAGCTGCCTTTGGCCCCTGCATCTCCATCCTGTCTTTTTTGGCCTGCCACCTCTACAGACCAGGGAGTGAAGCGGCAGTCTCATCCCGGGGATGGAAGTGAGGGGTGAGTGGAAGTTATGACCCCAGGGTCAGTCAGGTTGGATCTAATAGCTCCAAAGTGAGAATGTGAAGTCTCAGGGCTCCCAGAGCCTTTCTCATCTGAGTCACTAGACAGGTGTGGACAGGAAAGTCGCAGTGAGGTAGAACAAAACTGTAAATTACGTGTCTCGCCACTACAGAAACGTCAAGTGTTGAAGAACCAGGTAAGTCAGGATGGGCATTTCCACTCCACAGTGGAATCTCAAAGATTTTGTTAATGTGTGTATTTATCGATCATCCTTAATTGTCAGCAGCAAGGCAGGCACATAAATCCTGTGGTTCCAAACCCTTACTGTGTTCCAGGCCGTTTGTTAAGGGCTCTGCGTGTACTTTTTCACTTATTTTCTGGAAGAACTCTATGAAAAGGATACTTACTGCTGTTTTTCAGGTCAGAAAGCTGATGCTCAGAGAGGCTCATTGATTTGTCCAAAGTCACACAGCCCTAAAGTGCATTAATGAGAATCTGAACCCAGGTCTGTCTAACATCAAAGCCCATCTCAAGTGCCAGCTAAAGTGGTCAGTGGCCTCTTAAAAAGTGGGGTCCTGCTGATTGAGATCTGTTATTAACCTTTTCTCATTCTCCACCGACTCCCGAATTTTCTAAAATGGGACAGACACAGTCCTGCTGCTGTCTGTCTGCCATTGTTCCTCATCCAGCTCACCCAGCTTCTGTCTGCTCCTGCATTGTTGTCTCAGTCTCTGGAGGGCACCAACTGTGACTGCGAGCATTGTTCTGAAGCCAGACTGGCTGGTTTCAAATCCTAGCCCCTGCCCTCACTGTGCAACTTTGAATAACTAATTGTACCTTAGTTCACAGAATCTGTAAAATGGGGGCAGTCATTGTATCTACTTCATAGCATTGTTATGAAGATTAAAATGGTCCAACACATAGTAAACATTTAATAAGTGTTAACTAGTAGTAGTAATAGTAGTAGTAGTTGCAGTAGATTGTTGGTAATTTGTCATACACTGATCATGATATCCTCTTTTTTGGTTTTTTCATTTATTTTATATACATTTGTGTTTTTACTCAACATTTCCTGCAGAGCAGGGTGTTTTCTGGATTAGAGTATATAAATGTGTCATGTGGTATATAAATAACAATTTGATGTGTACATTTAGTTTGATATGTAATTTGAGTCTGAAAAGACTATATATTGTGAAATAAGGCAATTTTGTCGTGACTGGAAAAATCTATGTAGCTAGGAGCTCATGGTGTTCCCGTGGGCAATGGTAGACTTGTTCTAGAAAAGCATCCCAGAATTGAGATGGCCTAAAAAGGGCATCTGAGACAAACCTTTCGTTTGACCCTAGAAGACTGTGATCCAGAGATCAGAGGTAAGCCTGAGGTCACCCAGCTGGTGGCTGACAGAGGTAGGGTTAAATCTCCAGACCTCTAGCCCATGTTTGGGGAAAAGCGGTTAATCCAGGGTATCTTGAGTTTGATGTATTAAATAGTATAGAGCTTGAGGGTTCAGAGCATGAAGCTTGATCACCAGAGGAAACAGTTTTGATTTTTATCCTTCAGAACAGTGGTTATCAAACTTTGTTGATCACTCTCAGTGGTAAAAATTCTATTTTTCAGCATGGTTCACTACACAGACCCACAAACACCCCAAAAACAAAAGTTTCACTAAGGACTACTTAACCCTTTACTGCTTACAAAGCACTCCGATATGTTTTATTCTGTTATTTTTATTTAATTTATGTAGATGCTAGTCATACCTGCTAATTTACTTTCATGTCCCATTAATGAGTCTCAATAGGCAGTTTGAAAAAACACTCGTTAGTGATCTGCTCTTGAAGGTGTTAAAATAGGGGGACTACCAATCAAAGCATAAGGATAGGTCTGGCAAATGTGTATGGGCTGATAGGAACTTAATCAGCTCAGAGAGCAATTGGCAAGTGGAGAAGGTGTTTGCCAGGCCCTGAAGCTGGACCTGCTCTCTCTGTATCTCAAATGGAGGCTCAGGTCTCTGGAATGTCCATTCTTTCTCAGGCTGGTGCAGTTCTCCAGATCTGTGTTTGCTTTCACAGACTCATGCCTCTTTGTATTATTGTCCTTTCTCTATTGAGTCTCCAACTCCAATGCTCGGCTCTTTTCACATCTTCCCTTCTAGGCTGAGGACAAGAAAGGAGCACTTCCCACGGGGCTGTCGGCAGCAGAAAAAGCTGATGCCCATGAAGAAGATGAGCTCCGAGCAGCTGAAGAGGTGTGTAGTCCATGTAGGCCCTCTACAGTTTCTGTTTAAGTCATGTGTGGAGAAATTTTACTTCCCAAATGGCCATTGCCTCTTGCATCCAGCTGCTATGAGTGGCCCCCACACCTTCCTGTTTCCCTTGCTTACCTGTCTTGAGCCTCCCCACAAGATGAGATCGAGGAAAATAACCCCTGTACTTCACCCAAAGACCCTTGTGGGCATATTGCTTCTGTCTCACCTGGTCAGAACCACTCACTGCCGCTCCTGCCTGTTCCTCTTTCAGCAGCGTATTCAGTCACTGATGACCAAGATGACCGCCATGGCAAAAGAGGAGGTAAGGGGGGAGTGGGCTTGAGGGAGCCTTTGTGGAGATGGGGACTTGGCACCACCTTGCTCTGCTCTGGGAGTCTTCCTCCAGAACAAGCACCTTCTCCACTGCCCTCTCTCAGTGCCTCCTCTTCCTCGGGGTGTTCCTTTGGGGAAGCTTTTTATAAATGTCTAGTGCTACTGTCTCTGGGGACCTCTGGGAGGGAGAGCAGGCTGTCCCTGCTGAGACAGCTCACAGGGCCTCTGGGGAAGAGCAAGGGCCAGCTCCGCCTCACCGTAACCACAAGTTATGCCCCATGCAAAGGAGCCTTGTCTTCTGCTTCTGACACCATCTAGGTAGGACATGGAATTCCAAGTTTATAGTTGGTTTTCCCAGAGCTCAAAGTCTGTCTGGAAGGTTTAGCCAAGTGCTTTGAAAGAATCATTGCTTTTGAGGCCAGAAAAGCCCTCTGGCAGTAAAGAGACATTTTAGGGGTTTTGAGATTTCTTGTCCTCTCCATTTGCTCTTTTCTCTTCTCTGAGTCTTAGGCCTGCCAAGTCCCCGCAGGCTCTGTTTAGTGACACTCAGGGGGAGAAACCTGGGATTGGGGCATAGAAATGAAGAACCATTTTCCAGGGGTATCCAGGGCCAAGGAGAATCTAGCACAGTCAGTGAAGTGACTCAGGAGGTAGAGAGATGGCTGAATATTCATCCTGAGACTTATTTTCTCTCTTCCTTATAGATGTATATGTGGGCAGAGCCAACTTATTTTTTTCCCCTGGGAATGTTACCTATTTTATGATAATATTCGGAGTGTTCAGATTTTCTAGTGCTGTGAAAGACAAGGCATGGCCTTAAGAGCCCTTCCTCCGTGTGATTGCAGAGCCGTCCCACTGCAAGCTCCGTGGGCCAGATCGTGGGACTCTGCTCTGCCGAGATCAAGCAGATTGTGTCTGAGTATGCAGAGAAGGTAGGTGGGAGCCCGCTGGATTCTGTGCCTCAGATAATGCCCCAAGGCTTTGTCTCCCACTTCTCTCCCCCACTCCCCAGCAGTTGTGTGATCTCGTTGTAACTCATCAGCCATGTTTGTCAAAAACATATACACCTGGCTTTACCACACACAGCCATCAGCACTTGCCTGTTAGCTAAATTAATTTTGTTCTGCAGTGCCCACTTTTCTATAAATATAAAGGGAAAACCTGTCTCACAGAGCAGTTTTCACGGTTGATAAATCAATGCCTTAGGTATAGAACAAGCATTTTTCCTTCTCTATCAGGCTTCTTATAACTTGGGCTCAGTTTGGTGATTGGGCTGAGGAATGAAGATTTGCCACGTAGGAGATAAACCCCATAACTCAGCCAAACCTAAGGCAAAATTTTTTGTTCTACGTTATTAAAAGTGCATAGAATGAAGAAAAGCCTAAAAGTCGTATTTCAGCGTTAGCTTTTTTCCCATCCTAAGGATAGGCAGGAGAACCTTGAATATTTCAGGGAGACAGTGATTAATCATTTTGCACATAACTGATTCCAGTCTGGCTGAGATGTAGTATCGGTAAAATAAAATTTACAGAGCATTGTTGCCACATCCCTCCTTCTCCAGCCATACTCAGTCTGCCCCCTTAAAATGTTGATGTCTGTTGAAGCTCTCAGCTTTGCTTTTCTCATCTCAGAAGCCTTGCTGATAAATTAGCTCTGCTCCGACCCTCTGTGCAATATTCTTCTGAAGAGGTTGCACAGGTGGTATAGTCAGGGAAAGAGTATTGCCTGTAATCTGGGGATATGATCTGTCCTAAACACAGCAAGGAATCATCTCCTGCCAAGAGAGGGGCCTTCTGAGCAAGACATTGAGTAGAACAGCTTGGAATTCCCAGGTTGGGATTCCCTCAACACCAATCCCCCTCCTCCAGTAAATGCTTAACATGGGCTTTCTAGTCCAACTGAGTGCCCTCTCTTTCCGTTTACCACCTAAGAAAGAGAACACTTCTGGTCAAAGCGTCAACTGAGATTTGACCAGAAGAGAATTTTGGTTATCCTAAAAGTATGAATAAACTCAAAAGAATTGAAGGTATAGTTGTGGAAAAAATGATGAATACGTCTCCCAAGAAGAAAGTGTATTGGTTTACTGTCAGCACACACACCTGAATGGCAAGAGTGTGAGTTTATACCCACCCTTATGTTGCCACATAGTGTTGCTGAATCCTGTATTTTAGAAAAAAAAGATAGCCAGATAGGGCACCCACTGCTGTTTCTGCAGGGACTTTTGATTTTTGTCTTCAGACTTGTCCACTGTGAGCAAATAGGCTCTCCGATTATTTTAAGAGGGAAAGCAGGCTTACCGCCCTTGGATGGAGGTACACCTCTTCTCCCCAGCCCTTTCTCTGCCTAGGAGCCCTGAGGCTTACCTGCCTTCCCCAGGCAGTTCTGCATGTTGCATGTCTCCTTCTGGGTCTCTGTCTCTTTATCTCCTGAACTTTTTCTTTGTCACCCTTGACCAGTGATCTCTACCCAGCTCTGAAGGCTATATTCTACATTCTGATATTTATCCTGGTCTATTCTTTACTTCCATTCCATTTTTCTAGAAAAGAGTGAAATTAGAAGTAATTTTGGACAGGAGGCAAAGCCAAGTCTCTTTCCAAGGACATACTGAATATATACAGTTGACCCTTGAACAACATATCCATATATACATGGGTTTTGTCCAACCAAATGCCTATGGAAACTATAGTATTTGCATGATGCTAAACCCACATGTCCGGAAGGCCGACTTTTCTTATATGTGAGTTCTTTAGGGCTGACTGCTGGACTTCAGTATGTGCAGATTTTGCTATATGCAGGTGGTCCTGGAACCGATCCCCCACATGTACAGAAGGACGGCTGTAGTTCAAGTTCTCATGGAGAATTGGGGAAGGTTGAGAGTTCATTGCTTGATTGTCTGCATTGTTTTCTTTGAGTAGAACATAAAGCTGATGGCTTATAAAATTAAATTGCCTTTGATCCTTTTCCCATATCATGGTTATTTTACATTTGCATATTATCTTGCAGTTTCTGTCCTCAGATATCCATGGTTGTGCATAGTTGCAATTATCATGCGTGTCTAAGAGAGGTAGGATTGTGCGGTGGTTAAAGACGTAGCATTTGGACTCATATTGTGGTTCACATATGTCTTCTCTATTTCCCAGCTATGTGACTATGTGACGTTGGCGAGTTATTTAAACTCTCTTTACTCTAGTATCTTCACTTATAAAATGAGAATAGTATTACTGTTTTAGCAAGTGTTGTGAAGATTAAATGAAATGTAACCAAAATGCCTTGAACAGTGCCTGGCATATTATAGCTCTTCAGTTAACGATAGCCTTTATTTTCATTTTAAAAATCTGCATTATTTTGGTCACATCACATCCTAAATGCTTTTGATGTTTCTATTTATTTTAATAACTATATAATCTACTTTTTAATACAGCACAATTCATTGAACATTTACCCTTCTTACACTTTTAAGTTGTTTCTGTTTGTCATTATAGATAATATTGTTGTGAAATCTGAACAGGTAGTTTCTGCTGAAAGGTTTCCAGGAGTTAGGAGGATTAGGTTATGACTCTTCTGTGTTGCTTTACAAATAAGTTGTAACTATATAAAATGCTGTCCTTGATGCAGGGAGCTTCCCAGCATGCCCCCAGCACTTTCGCTTTGATTGTTCATTTGTCTACTTGTTACTGTATTTGCTGTATAATGGCATCTCTTTGGCCCACTGAAAATTGAAGATGGTTCTGTGTAACTAAAGGTTACAGAGGTTAAGTAACTTATCCAGTATATAGCTAATAAGTTCCAGGTTTGAGTACAGGACTGTTTGTTTACTCTGTTTTCTCCTGTGAATTGTTTGTTAATAGACTTTTACTCATGTGATGTTTTCCTTGTAAATTTGAATAAAGTCTCTATGCTAGATTTAAACATTTTGTCACTGTGATACAAGTATTTCTCAGGCACTTTATTTTACTTTTGTGTTGTTTTCCATTATATGCAAGGAATTTGTACCAAAATTGGTCAATGTTTTTCTTCGTTCTTGTTTCCAAATGATAGGCTCATTGTTTTTTCCATGGCTCTGATAAAGTAGTCCATTACTTTTCAGCTAATCTCTTATTATGTTTAATTCTTTAACCTATATAGAGTTCATTTTTATTTAGTCTGAAGTATATATCCTAGTTTTTCTAGTCCTATTCATTTATCCTGATACTGTTTATCAAATAATTTCTTTATATTCATTTTGAGACACAACTTTATTTTTGTGTTTTATATCTAATTTCAACTGTATATGGACTCTTGTTTTATTGGTTTATGCTGCTTTTTTCATGCAAGTTCCATGATAAAGTCTTGTTTAGTGTTTTGTTCTTATTTGCTTGTTATTGTTTTGTCAGTGACCCATTGCCAGAGGTCTAGTTGTGTTTAGCCAGGAATACACCCATAGTTGAACAAGTTGGGTGTATTGCTGGTTTTAGGGAGGGAGAGCACATACTAGTGGGAATCATGGGGCATCTCAATAAGAGGGTGTTAGTGTAGATTTCAGTCTTAGTATAGATTTGTACTTGTATTAGGTGTTTTGGGGGAGGGTTCAAGGAAGTGGTGCTTTGTTCTGTTGTATGTTATAAAGAGTATTGAGCCTATGAAATGGATGAGTATCTAAGTAAATCTTATCTCTAAGACATGGAGGTAATGAATCAAATTTAAAGCTGTGTGTGCATGATAGCCAATTTAGAGAGCATTTGACCATTTTTGTGATTTGGACAATGTTTTTGTTTTTTTCCATGTTCAGACTCGATTGCAGAGTGGTCCTGTTTTATCTTGATCCTTGCTCACAGTAATAGAGTGGCCTTATTTAATATCAGTGTTCTTTGATATTGTGTCTATTTAACACCAAGATGTGGTTATGAGTGCAGGCCAGCTCACAGGAACATCAAGGCCTTGCTAATAGTAGTACCAGGCTAGCTCTCAGATGTCAGGGGCTGCTTTTCTTTTCTTTTTTTTTTTAATTTTTTTTTTCTTTTTTTTTTTTTCCATATTCAGTTGGCCAATTAACTTTTTTTTCATTTTTAGTAGAGACGGGGTCTCGCTCTTGCTCAGGCTGGTCTTGAACTCCTGAGCTCCAACGATCCACCCACCTCGGCCTCCCAGAGAGCTAGGATTACAGGCTTGAGCCACCGCGCCCGGCCTTGCTTTTCTTATTCTCAGTTGTTTGTATTGTCATCTATCGCTGCATAGCAATATTACTACAAATATTAGGACTTAAAACAACACACATTTACTATCTCATAGTTTCTATGTGTCAGCAGTTGGGCACAGCTTGGCGGTTTCCTTTGTAACTCTTAAAAGGGTACAGTCAAGATACTGCAATCTCATCTGAGCCTCTACTAGGGAAGATTTCGCTTCCAAGCTTATGTGGTTGTGGGCAGCATTCAGTGTTTTGTGACCTGTTGACTGAAGTCACCAGTTCTTGTTGTCTCTTAGCTGGAAGTTACCCTCAGTTCCTTGCCACATGGACCTCCCCAGCATCGCTGCTTACTTTCATCAAAGCCAGCAAGGGACGGTGTGTCCTTGCAGGATATACATTATTGTCTTATGTAATGTGATTGCATACATGTAATTATGTATGCCCTGTCATCTTTGGTGTGTACTGTTGGTTAGAAGCAAGGCATAGCTCCCTCCCACGCGTAAGGGGAAAGTATCGCACAAAGGCAAGTATGAACACCAGGAGACAAGGGTCATGGGGCCATTGTAGGGTTGTCCACCTTAGTTTGTTTATTTTTATTTTTTATTTCTCTTTTCCTCTTTCAACAATAATTTGTCTTATTTTTTAATTTTACTTCCTCAAATTGGGCTAAAAATGGTCATTGGCATTTCATCTCAAATAGATGCCGCCACCTTCAGGGTTTCAGTAATAAACCTTGGAAGTAGAAATGGGGTTGAGGAACATCCAAGAGAGAAGCCATCAGTAGGACCTGAATAAAACCTGATTAGGCTGAGAGCAGCATGTATTTCTGCTTAGTGAAGAGAAGGGACAAGATAATTTGGGAAGGATAAAGTATGAAAATGATTTTGTGACCAAGGAATAAATTGAATAGCCTGCCTGGTGCAAGTGTTTGGAAAGCTGACAGGCATTGGGATATAAAAATGAGGTAAAAACAAAAAAAATACATGCAGACTTTCTCTTTCATTGGTGAAGTTCACAAGTTCTTTTAACAGTATAACATGATAAATAATTCATGTGTTTCAAAGCAGGTCCCTGAGATATGTAACTCAATTTAATATGGCTCCTGTAGAGCAACAGGGAAGAAGAATCTGAAGAAGCTTCCGGATATATAATTCACGAGCGTCTGTAGACTCTAGGCCGAGTTGCTCCAGCTCCCTTTGCTTCCAAAGGATAGCACCCTTCCCAGAATGTGCTAGAAGAGGCACCACTGTGCTTTTTGTTGTTGATGTCTAATATTCTCACTGCATCATAGCATTTATTTTTACAGGGAAGACTCTCTTACTGTGTTTTACAGAAAACTAAAAACCCTGGCTGCCCCCAGCATCCTTCTATCTTACAACCCCCTAAGCCTCTTTTAGGAGCCAGAAGAGAGGGAAGAAAGCTGGGACAGGGAAGGTGCAAAGTACCTGGAAGGGCATGAAGGGACTATCCCTAATGCCACATGCTAGCTAACTGTATACCATGTTCGCCACTTTAATCCTTATTCTGCCAACTAAATCATTCCTTGGCCACATCTCCCTAAGACAAGATCTCAGAACATTTTGTAGCTTTAGAGGTACAATCTGTCATGGGGATTTAGAATCTACCCTGAGTGCATTCTCTGTGTGGGCACTTTGTATACCATTATCTCATTTAATTCTCCAGGTTTTCGTTATTGTTCAATTCTAAAAAATTATTTAATTCTTCTAAGCTGCCTCCTCTGCCTTCCTCCACCATTATACTTAATCATATGTAGTTGAAATTGTCTGTTTATATGGATATGGACTATATTTTCTTTGTAACCTCATAGCCTCACCAAGTACCTGCCAGTATTGGTGCTCAGTAAAGGACTATGTGATATATCCATTTTGCAGGCGAAGAAACTAACGGCTACAGAGGTTAAGTAACTTGTCCAGTACCATACAGCTAGTAAGTTCTAGGTTTCAGTATAGGACTGTCTGATTTTGTAACCTGTCTCCTTGGCTAGCTGGAGCTTCTTTGAGGAGAGGCAAGGTTGGCGTCCTGTGCCATCCTTAGAATCTGCCTTCCAGGCTTTGCAGTGACCATGCCTCCTTAGACTATCCCGCCATCCGACTGCCTGCCTTGGGCTCCAGGGAGGGAAGAGGCCAGGACATACTGGGAACTAACCACAGAAATAAGAGAAGGTGAAAGTGGTGTGGCTCAGCCCAGGCACTCACACACCATTATACACCTGAGCTGTGGAAGCCTGTGTAAGTTTCTGTCTAGGGTATCTGAGTGGCTTTTCATGTCACTGGAGAACGGCATTATCATGTTCTTTAGGGAACCCAGCTCTTTAAAGTGTAACATCCTAGCCAGAAGACTGCCAACATCTCGACCTTATTTCCGTAGTGAGGTATGTGTGAGATCGCCAAGGGGCCTATTTGTGGAAGGGATCCTTTTTCTTACTAGGCTCTGGAGACTTTCCGGCCCAGCAATTAAGGAATTCGGCACTGCCGCGAGGCCTTTGGTTCTGACACCCGTTCTCTGTCAGTTAGTCAGAGACTTCGCTCTATCTTAAAGGCGAGTCTTTCAAGAGCGCCTGGGGAATCTCATCAGGCGATTAGAGCTTGGCTTTGGTCAAGGATGCACACGTAAAAACACAAAGGAAAGGAAGTCTTTAGAGAACGCAAGCAGCCACATTTGATCAGAGCAGATCCCGTTTCCCTTTGCCATGATGACTTTATTTCATTCCATAATGGAACCAGCAGAGAAAACTGCCTTTTTCGGTTGCAGGTGATAGGAACTCTGCCCAGCATGGTGGCATAAGCAGAAGGGCGCCTTTCTCAGCTGTCAGAACTGGGAGTCCTAGGGACTCAAACGCCCCTGTCATGTCCTTTCACCCTTGCTTTGCTTGTCTGTCTGTGTTATCACCGTGGAAGTCTGGCCACAGACTGTTTCAGTCTTACTGCCCTCTCCCCTCATTAGTATATGAAATCTTAAGGAAGGACTTCTCTGTTTGGCATGGCTTGGGTCACAGATTTCTCCCCAGGAAATTTGTGTTGTTGTGGCCAGGAGTTGTGTGCTGTGATTGGCAGCCCCTCTGAACTAGAGAGAGTGGGAGATGGGGATTCCCCAAAGGAAACGATCATTGTTACTGAACCAAAAGTGGCTGGGCACACATGGTGGCTAGTACCTCCACAAGGCTTTTGTTCTTACTAAGCCCTCAGGAAATGTATTTAGATTGGATGGAGTTGACCCAAAATAATCAATTAATACGGGTCCTCTCAAGGTTATTGTCTTCATGTGGTTATTTCGCTACCTTGCTTGGGTAACGCTTTCACTCTAATTAGTGTATGAAGGCTTCTTAAAGCATTTTTAAAGAAAATTGCTGTCATTTTGGAGGTATTTTAAATCTTCCAGCTTGGTTTCTTTTCTGTCAGAGAACTGACTAAATTGACCCCATAGATGAGATTGACTCTTCTTTCAGCAGATACCTGTGGAGCACATACTACATCCAGGAAGCATCAGGTGTAGGAGAAGGGATGCCACCCTGAGGAGCTCCCAGAGAGGACTCAGTCAGCCTATAAAAAGATAAATTACAGAATAACACAATTTGTATCCTGTCAATGTAGATGCCAGCTGCTACTTGGTTTGTGTTGTCGTTTGAAATGTCAATATCTGCCCAAAGAAAAGTGGTTGACCTGGCTGATATTGACCTTTTTTTTTTCTGGTAATAATCAGACAGAATAGATGGCATTTTAAATCCTACCTAGTTGGGGTGAAATGGAAAAAGGAAAGGCTTGGGATTGAGTGAAGATAACACATTCCAGGGACCTTGCCTGGGTCAGAAGGTCACAGGAAGCTTAGCAGCCAGGAGACCTTGACTGCTTTGTTAGAGAATCACGCTTGAGCTGGAACCTGTGTAATTTCTAATAAGCTTAGATATGAATGTTTCCAGTCCCATCATCCTGCCCAACCTCAAAAAACATTTTTACCACTTGCTAGCAGCACTGGCATGTGGAGCTGGGGAGAAGCGTAGTACAAGCAATATCCTAAACCTCTAAACTTCTGGAGGGCCAAGACTTAATCTTTCCTCTTTGTATTTCTGTTGCCTAATGCATAATAAATGCTCAATGGAGGCTAACAGATGCCTGGAAGACTGTATGGAGACTCATTTGATAGCCATTAAGAATGATTCCCATTCCTAAAAATAGGCTCTTCGGTGATGTAGAGATCACACCTTGTCATTCCCTTCGTAGCACCACTAACAAGGGCGCTGTTTTATTTGTCTCCGTGCTGTCTCCCAGGACTAGGATGTTAGCTGTACCCAAGGCTAGGATCGTTGTACATCCCTCATGCCTAACATAATGGAGTTTTCACAAACATTTGCTGATTGAAGGAAGGAAGAGAGGGAGAAGAAGGAGCAAGAAGGGCTTTCAAAACTTTTTTTTCCTCTGTGGCACAATTTGGGCATTGAGGAGAAGGTGGAGGTTACAACACGTTTATTTATGAATTAGTCAGTTTTGCCTGGCTGGACTGTGAAGGTCCAGAGGTAAGGTCTTTGTCTTTCTCCACTTCCCCAGTGCCTATTACTGTGCTCCATATATAATAATATCTGAGTACAGGGTAGTTGAAATAAGCCAATGAAGGTACAGAGAAATCTAAAAATGTAATCTGAATTAAGAGAGTAAGGAACTCTGAAAATCTGGAGAGAACAAAGCTAAATGGTTTGTGTTTCTAAACAGCTCCAAGATTTTCTACGTTCTGAATGACTAAGCTATGCAATGTACAATTACTAACCACAAAGAGAATGGTATCAGCTAAAATTGTCAACCTAGCGGGATTGTCTCAAACCACACAGCACAACCTCCATATTTTAGGGTCTTTATCAGTTCACATAAAGACATAGGTATTAGCTTTGCCAGATTTGAACATCACTTAAAGCATCACTTGAGAAGATAAATGTGAACTGTTTTATTTAATTTCAGAAAAATCAGTTGTACCAATTCATGGTTTGGTGAGGATGCCATCTGACTTGATAGTAGTTTATGGGAATAAAACTGAGAGGGTTTTGGATCTTGTTCATGCCTCTTAAATGTTAAGTGCACGCTGAGCAGGGATATTGTGTTGCTCACCATGGTACCCAGCGCAAAGCCTTTTAGACTTATCAAGGTTATAGAAATAAGTATCTTTGAAATTCATGGAATTTCATCAGTGGACGTCAAGAATATTGAGAAGATTAGCTGGGCATGGTGGCTTTTGTAAGCCCAGCTACTTGGGAGACTGAGGCAGGAGGATGGCTTGAGCCCAGAAGTTTGAGCCTGTAGTGATCTGTGATCACATCACTGCAGTCCAGCCTGGATAACAGAGTGAGACCCTGTCTTTAACAAAAAGAATATGGAAAAGAGCATTGTGTATTTGGTTTCATTGGTGGGGAAAGAGTGTGGATCAGGGAAAGTGGATGATCCCATCCTATCTGCAGTGGTCACACTTCATCAGCAGTGCTTCAAAAGGTCACTTACAAACTAGGCTATGTCCAGAGGATAGCAACCAAGATGGAAGTACCAGCATCTTGTTATAGAGGGACAAGTGGAAGAGGTGTGGATACTTCTGGACCAGTTGAACTGTCGTATGAAAGAGTGATTAGATTTAATCTCTGTTGCTTTGGGGAGGAATGTGTGTGTGTGTGTGTGTGTGTGTGTGTGTGTGTGTGTGTGTGTGGAGAGGGGGCAGCGTTTGAATGAGTCTTTGCCGATTTGATTCTACTGTTGTTTTGCTGGCTTTTGTTCATTTTTGATTTTTGACTGTGAGCTCATATTCCTTGGAAATTTCTCTGTAGAAATTCTTTGAGGCCTAGGGCTGAAGCTCTCTTCTTTAGGGAGGATCTGCTTTTGCTTCTGCCAAGCACCTGGGGGCACTTCAGCCCAGGTCCATGCTACATCTAGTCCTAACTTGCGGTTTTTTTGGACCATCCAGGTGTAGTATGTGAATTTAGATCGCAAAACTGCATGAGGGCCAATTTGTTTTTTACAAAATCTCAATGAAGATTTTTCCCTCTTAAACCTGTGTCAAGGTTTATGTGGGGCAGTTGTTACTGAATTGTAAAAATCAAAATTTGTGATCATTTGGTTTTGGCTCAGGGGAAAAAAGCAACTTCAGTGAGTACCCATAACCTTCCTGGATTCCCACCTTTTTTTTTGTCTTTTTTTTACTTTTTGCCTTCCAGAATTTCTTAACATTCTTGCTACCGCATAGATTTAAAAAAAAAATTAAAAACAAATATTTTGTATAGTCTGTTTACTTGTTTCAGTTGAAGGAGAACTTCTGGCACCCTCATGAGATAGGGGTTCTTTATTATTGTGAGCTTAGTGACCATATTTTGGTGGGGTATGGGGGTGATATAGGAGAGATCCCTGTATTAGGAAGAAGGTTGATATGTAGATAACCTTTTAGGTCTCTTTCAATTATAAAAACATATAGTTTTAGATAAAATAATCATTTTTTTATTTCTCTAGAAATTTAACATTTTGAACTAGACCAATATTATTAAGTGACATTTAAATCTGTTTCCCCTAGGCATAGAAGTTGTAAATATCTGTCAATTATTAGAAAACATTGAATTTGCACTAGAAGTCGTCTTAATCCACATTGTGGCTTTGAAAGCACGTTCTTAATCTGAAATTGTTGAACAAAATTAGATTGGCACTTTAGTCCTCACTCCAGTGTAAACACCAATGAAATATTTGTAGATAGTTGGCATGCTTTGACAGATACTGCATTTCAGTAGAAATCAGTTCAGGTGCCCCAAGATTTAATTTTTTTTCTATCAAGGATTTAGTATAAAGTTGCCTCTCTTCTTCTGCATCTGTCCAATTTTGTCTTCTTGTTCAGGATACAACTTTGTCATCTTGATCTTTCTCTCTCATCCTAACTCTCAGTAAATGAGTTTTTGGATGAGCCCTCCTGCTTTAAGGACCTGTTGCTTCTGTCTTCATCAGCCTGAGTTCTCTTGGCTTTGAGAAGGGTATTTGACAGAAACAAAAAAATTTAGATTATTTAATAAAAAGTATGTTTGAAAATGGAGCAGTCAGCTTTCCATTGACTAAGAACTCTCTTCATTTCTGCTCTGGAATAAACTATTTTATCTATCCAAAAATACCATCCCATTAAACAAAGCAGCTTCCCATAGCACTATCTCTAGACTCAAAGATGAATGGAGGAACTCAAAAATTTACGTGGAATATGGGCATGCACATGTGCTATATATTTTCCTTAATTAGACTAGGGAAATGTCAGATATGGAGATGGTATTCAATATGCCTGTATTAGTATGCATTAATGCTTTTTAAGTGTGAATTTAAGGGACTCCACAGAGCACTGAAAATTGTTACCTAGCAATAAGAGAAAGTATTTGAAAGCTCATGATTGCTTGGAACATATACCATCATGAGAGATATGATAGAGGTTCGTATAGAGATTTCAGGATTCTTTCCATGCACTGCAAGCATTTGCTCTCTGTTTATATGGTTCTCTGAATCTCTGATCCAGTAAAAGAGGAGAATCAGGCATGGTGGCTCTTCCCTGTAATCCTAGCACTCTGGGAGGCCGAGGCAGGCGGATCATTTGAGCTCAGGAGTTCAAGACCAGCCTGAGCAAGAATAAGACCCTATCTCTACTAAAAAAAATAGAAAAAAATTAGCTGGACAACTTAAAAAAAAAAATATATCTATATATAAATTATTAGCTGGGCATGGTGGTGTATGCCTGTAGTCCCAGCTACTCAGGAGGCTGAGGCAGGAGGATCGCTTGAGCCCAGGAGTTTGAGGTTGCTGTGAGCTAGGCTGATGCCATGGCACTCTAGCCCGGGCAACGGAGTGAAACTCTGTCTCAAAAAAAAAAAAAAAAAGAATTAAAGAGGAGAATCGGGGAACTTTCCTGTCTCAGTATAAGTGGTGGCCAGCCTTTTGGTGGGCCCACTCTATTGACTGTCTATTGGCTGTCCCAATCAATGGGTAGATTCCCAAGTGAGCCAAGCTCCTTAGATTAAAATGGTAGTTCTCAACATTTTTAGTTTCAGGACTCATTTAAAGGCTCTTAAAAATTACTGAGGTCCCAGTAGCTTATGAATTAATTCATTTACAAATAACAATAATAAACACATATTAACATCAGAGCAATGATATCAAATATCATGTAACATCTGGAAAATTTCACTGTATCATGAGAAAATGAGAATAAAAAAGGCAAATAATATCTTAGTAGTATTATGAAAAGTGGTTTGACCTCACAGACCCCCTGAAAGGATCTTAAGGGAACATGTGACTCAAAATTCAGATCTACATAGAGAGATAGGCAGCCAGCCAGCCTATAAATCTTCGGTTCTGATATTGAGATAGCTACTGGTTTTCCTGGGAAAAGTGTTCTTGTAAGTAAAGTTTGAAGGTCATAGTTTTAAAAACAAAGCTGTGTGTGTGCAACATATACTAATAAGAGACTATGGAGACTACATACGGAATGCAGGTTTTATTCTCTTTGTACTTTGGCCATAAAAGCAGTTGATCAGCAGGAAAACCTGCTGGAGTTGGAAGCATCATCGCACCCATGCCAGAGCTTGAGAACAGAATTGAGTAAGTGTACTCCGTTTCCACAGACTAGAGGAAATTTGGCAGGTGAGTGATACATGCATCCACTGGAGCCTGCCTGCCCACATATCAGTCTGGAAGACAGACAGGCAGCTGGAAGAGATCAGGACACTCAAGAATAATCCTCATATCAAACACAGACATACCATGTGAGGACTTCCAGTGAATGGGGAATTAGTTTTGTTTCAAATATCAACAAATCATGAATAGAAGGCTTATGTAATTCTGCTACTAAATTAAACTGCTCTGAGGATATGCCTGTGACACTTTGGGAATCAATGTCAAGGAATCTAAGTTGGATGTTAAAACCCAAAGCTGAAATTAGCTATAAGCAAAAAGCTATTGAATATATAGCATACAAAAGTGGACACATTAATAACATAGTTCAGAGTGATCCAATCAAAGTGGAGGAGCTGTAATTACTTAATTATAATTCTGTTTCTGACAAGTGATTTGGAAATAAGGAGGAGGATAGTCTTTCCTCTTCCCTGCTCTTTTTATACCCTCAAATAATTTTGAGAAATAGTTTCTCCTTTCCCATAGTACAGGTTCTGAATATCTCAATGTGTCCAATATTAATTTTTAAAAGTTAACTCTAATTCCCAGAAATCTTGAAAGCTGAAATAATGTTGGCATTTACAGGATCCTAGGTTTCAAGGCTATATGTGTTGTAATACCAAATGCTTAGTTTTTCTATTTTTTTATGGCCTACCATCCCACAAGATAGAAAATGATGTCCCTTACTGTTTTATGCAGTTGTACCCAGCTGGTTATTTCCTAACTCTGTAGTTGTTAGGCAGGAAAACACTCATCATCCATTACTAATGCTGCTGAATTATTCAGAGAACTCCTTAATCAAAATAAATGGTGGTTATGACCATCCAGTTTCCCCTCCTCCTCACTTTCCCATCCCTTTTCCCTATGGGCACCTATTCCAGACTTTCAAGCTCCCCACTCCCCAAACTGTTAAAACATACTGGGAAAGTCAAATACCCAAATAATTTTGTTGGACTTGGGCTTAAAATCGGTGATTAGCTTGGAGTTGGGGTACTTACTGTAAAGAAGGAGATATGGTTATGGTTTGTGTTTGACTGTTTAATAAAGCTGTCTGTGATCATGCAGAGGTATTTTAAGGACAATATTGCAGCAGGATCTACCTTCTTATTTCTTTTTCCTGGGGCTTTTCACAGGAGTCTTGAGGTAGCTGTTTGCATTCAGTGTCAACAACAAGCTGCTTCCTTCTTTATGAAGTTTCTTTTTCTTTTTTTAATTTGTTTTTTATTATTTTATAAGGTTTTTTATAATTTTTTTTACTTTTAGTAAAGATGGTGTCTTGCTCTTGCTCAGGCTGGTCTCTAACTCCTAATCTCAAATGATCCTCCCACCTTGGCCTTCCAGAATGCTAGGATTATAGGCCTGAGCCACCACACCAGGCCCTTTACAAAGTTTCTACAAGGACTCTGACTCTCCTGGGAACTGTTGCCATGACCACCACATCACCCCATCTAGAATTCTCTCAGATACTTCCAGTCCTGACAGTCCTCCTCTATTTTCTCCTCACATAGTTGCAGAACTTTCCAACCTGGCCTTTCTCAGCCACTTTTATCCCTCTCATATATCTATCCTCTGTTAACTCTAGAAGACAGAAATATGAAATCATTAAAAGAGAGTGGGACCACAGATGCAGGGAAATTAGTTGGGAGACTCACTTTTCATTATAAGTGCATCTGAGTGGTTAGACTTTTTAACTATATGTTTATGCTACTTTGATAAAAATGAATCAATTTGTCATTCTTGATAACTCAAGAATGGCCCTGTGAGGTAATTACTATGACTGTGTTATTCCCCTATGAACCAAGGTGAGCTAATTAAACCCTTTGGATTTGCCCTCCCTTCTTCTTCCCACAGCAGTCTGAGCTTTCAGCTGAAGAAAGTCCAGAAAAATTAGGAACCTCCCAACTACATCACCGGAAAGTTACTTCCTTAAACAAGCAGATTATGCAGAAGACCAAACATCTTGAAGAGGTTGGTGTTTTCTTTTTATAATTTTATTCAAGATCTCTGTGATAGATTGGGTAAAGGAGACTCCACAGCAGCCCTCAGGCCAATCCAGCTGCCACCTGTCTTTGTAAATAAAATTTTATTAGAATGTATGCACACCCATTTTTTAACATAAATTTAGGGGGTACAAGTTGAACTTTATTACATGTATATATTGTATAGTGGTGGAGTCTGGGCTTTTGGCGTATGCAGTACCTGAGTAGTGTACACTGTACCTCATAGGTAATTTTTTATCTCTCACCTCCTCCAAATCTCCCCCTCTTTGTATCTCCAGTGTCCATTGTACCACTCTGTGTGCCCTTAAGTAGTCATAGTTTATCTCCTACTTATAGTGAGAACATGCAGCATTTATTTTTTCATTCCTGAGTTACTTCACTTGGGATAATTGCCTCCAGTTCCTGCCAAGTTACTACAAAAGCCATTATTTCATTCTTCTTTATGGCTGAGCTGAGTGGTACTCCATGGTGTGTGTGTGTGTGTGTGTGTGTGTAGCATTTTCTTTATCTTAGGTTGATTCCACATCTTTGCAATTGTGAATTGCACTGTGATAAACATATATTAGTACAGTTATCTTTTTGATATAATGATTTCTTTTCCTCTGCATAAATATCCGGTAATAGGATTGCAGGATCAAATCATAGATCTATTTGTTCTTTGAGAAATCTCCATAGAGGTTGTACTAATTTACATTCCCAACAACAGTATATAAGTATCCCCTTTTCACCACATCAACACCAACATCTATTGTTTTTTGACTTTTTAATAAGGGCCATTCTAATTGGAGTAAGATGGTATCTCATTTTATACACCCATTTGTTTACATACTATCTGTGATAGTTCTCAAGCTACAATGGCAGCTAAGTAGTTGTAGCAGAGACTGTGTGGCCTACACAGCTTAAAATACTTACTATCTGGTCCTTTACAGAAAAAGTTTACCAACCTCTGTTATAGGAAAAGCTCACAGGGAAGAGTAGCATTAGTTCCCAAATATTTACTGAGTACTGCTATGTGCCAGGCACTGAACTAAGCTCTGAGAATGAATAAAGAGCAAGTTGTGATCTCTGCTATCAAAGATCTTAAAGTCTAATAGGGAGGCATACACTAAACCAATATATTATACTCATCATCATTTAATTGTGGCTGTGATAAGTGCTTGAAGGAGAAGTCTCTGGAGCTGAGAGAGTGACTGATAGGGAGACCTGACCTAGCCTTAGGTCACAGGGGACTGAGATGGGAAAGATGAGTAGGAGTTCCTGGGCAGGAAGTCTGTGGAAGGTGCAGAGGACTTGCGTGGGGACTTATGGAACAACAGGAACACAGAGCAGAGAAAGGAAGAGTCTGGCCAATTTTTGTTTTGTAGCTGGAGAGTAATGAGTGAGGTGATTGGTTGGCAGAGTCTGACCAAATAGGACCTTCTAGGCCATGATAAGGACAGTGGAAGCCACTGGAGGGTTTACAAAGGGGAGTGGCATGATCAGAGTAGCATGTTGCTAAGACTGTTCTGTGTGCTGTAGGAGGATGAATTAACTGGACTTGAGTGAGAAGGGGTTTAGGGAGAACCGTTAGGAAGCTGATGCAATAGCTCAGACATGGAATGCTATGGTTGATGGCAGGGAAAATGCAGGAAACTAGATCATTTTTTAAAGAGCTATAGGAGATGGCATCCTGTAACACTTGGTGACAGATAAGACTGCTTAAGAAAGACCTTCATATATTTGCCCCAGAAAGTAGACATAACAGGAAACTAGGGAGTTTGACTCAGGAACAGTCATTGGATGATAGAAAGTTGTTATGTGCTTCAGTTGCATTGGCAGTAAGATTTAATTAGAAAAATATACATAGTAGAAGATTAAGGGAATGACTATGGCTTTCTAAAGATTCATGAGTAGTTCCTATAACAAAAGATTTTTTAAAAATGGGTGCCAGTTGGCATTTTAAGCTTATTCAGTTTTCATTCTTTCAAGTCCTACATATTCAAAAGATATAAACGTATCATATGGTCCTGCTCAATCATTCCTCATGTGAATTTGTTCTACTAGAATTTGTTTTACCATGGCTGAACAAACAATAAGTGGGTTTTGCCAAAATGCTCTGGATCATAAGCAAAGAAGGGTGCAAAGATTGACTATGATTTGGTTTCTATTTGGTTATTTGTTTAGACGTTTTAATGAGTTCTTAGCTCAGAGAGTATAGTCTATGACCCTTGCTAGTGATAAGAATGTGAAAATGATTGGCTCAAAAAATACTCATCACAGAATCAGGATGAGTAGAAATCAAGGATGAGCCTTCTTTATTATAATGTCTTTATCCTTGAAGGAGGATAGTTTTGAGATTATTGCAGACTCCAAGAGCTAGAGTATCTCAGTATGAGTGCATGTTCATGTCCACCTCCTATCTAAACTTGGGGAGAAGGAATGCTAAGCCTCATTCCAAATGGCAGTCTCGACACATTCTTGGTCCAGCTGGCATTCCTCCCTGACTCTTGAGTCTCTTTTGCAATTGGTTCAAAACGTGTGTGTGTACCAAGAGCCTATTCTTTATTAGGCATATTGCCTGCCATATAGTGGACTCTTAATAAAAGTCAGTAGTCATTATTGCTATGGGTAATGTAATTAAAGATGACCAGCATGTGCAGTAATCTCTAGCTATGTAGTTAGGCCAAGTGAATGAGGTAGAGAAGGAGAGTCTTGCCCACAAGAATATGTATTCGTGTTGTAAGAATATGTATTTTTTTTCCAAGTAATTTGCTAGGTCCATTTTAATTTGTTTAGTCAAAACAGACAAACAACAACTATACCCACTAAACTTTGTTACTGTCCCTAAATTAGCCTTTCTACAAAATGTTGCCCACCCCTAGACTAGCTGGTCTCCATAATTCTTTCCTATTCTAATAGTCTGTAATTCTGTCTGCCAAAGTCACAAGGGTGGCAAACAGCAAGGATCACATAGCACATGTGATTAGGAGTCTCAGATGATAAGAATACACCTAGAGAGGTGGCTTCAGGATGAAGTGAAAATATAAACATGAATACAATATAAACACAAAAGCTTTGTGCAAGTGTAAAGGAATAAAAGATTAGAGCATTTCTCAAATAAGCCTTGGAATTGTTCTTTCAAGATTAAAAACCAGCCTCAGCATTTTCATGAACATTTTTTTCCCCAAAAAGAATGATTTGAGCTGTAAGAATATGTATTTTTTTCCAAGTAATTTGCTAGGCCCATTTTAATTTGTTTAGTCAAAACAAACAACAACTGTACCCACTAAACTTTGTTACTGTCCCTAAATTAGCCTTTCTACAAAATGTTACCCACCCCTAGACTAGCTGGTCTCCATAATTCTTTCCTATTTTAATAGTCTGTAATTCTGTCTGCCAAAGTCACAAGGGTGGCAAACAGCAAGTTTTGTGTGTAAGAATTCAATTTTCCTGAACTTCAGTTCCAGCTCTCTCCTGGACTGCCTCCCTGGCTACCTCCTTCAACCCTGTGTATCCACCTCACACTCATCTTTGGTGGGCACTGAATAGAATCATAGGAGAGAGCATATATTCTGTGTGTGCATGCACAGGTATGCCAAAGACGTTTTTTTTGTCTCTATCAATTTTCAAATGCTTTGAGCATTGTTTTAATCATAGAGATAAGTTCAATATACATTGAAGCACATAGTATGGGACTATATGAAGATAAAAACAAATAGAGCAAGCCACTATTTGTGTCTGCTGTATTTCTTGGTGAACATTTTCTCAGGCCTTTGCAAAACTTATATATGCCCGTTCAACTGGGGAGAGTGAGTTGGTATAGTTACAAAATCGACTTTGTTTTTCACTTATTTTGTCACAGACATCTTTCTATCAGTAATAGTAATGGCAAGTGCTTTTGTATTGTTTAGTAAGTAGTATTTGCTTTTCAAAATTAACTCATTTGGTTTGCACAGCATTCTTATGAAAGAGGTGCCATTATTATGCTCATTTTACAAATCAGGAAACATATACAAAGAAGTTAAGTAGTTTGCCTGTAGTCACACAGCTTGTTAATGAATCAAGATTTAACCATATAAATCTAACTCATTGTTTTTAATGACTGAATAGTGTTACATAGTATATATGTAACATAGTTTATTTAACCTGTCCCCTATTCATGGGTATGTAGGTTTTTCCAGGATTTTTTTCCAATTGCAAATTTATGCTACCATGAACATCTTTGTACAGTCATCTTTGTGCAAATATCTAAATGTTTCTTTGAGATAGACTTTAGGAAGTAGAATTACTAGATCAAAAAAATGCACATTTTCAATTTTGCTAGAAACCATCACATTGTTCACCAGTTATTTTACCAATGTACACTTCTACCAATAGTATGTTAGAGAGTCTAACCCTTTAAATTAAACAGCCTCTTTTACAAGGTCATGCAGGCCGAAAGCAACTGAGGTACACTCGTGTCACATTGGGGATTAGGTTCTAACATACGAATTTTGGAGAGAGACCAACATTCAGACCATAACAAGCCTCAAGAGTTAAATCAGTAGGATTTTGAGAGAAAGCTAAACTTTCTATAGAAGTACCCTCATCTACCAATTACACAATAGGTTAATAAAAGTTCTCATTGCACACATGGCTCTCTTTGAAAACGGAGACTCCAGAGCCCACCAGCAAAGCAAAGGCAAATTGAGTTGGCTTCTTGATAGGCCTTGTTGGATGTATAACCATTCATCAGTCATAAAGACAGGTAACTAGAAGCATGGTTTAGGAGTGACGACTTCTGAAGGTGATACAACTCTTTATAGGCTACTTATAAGCTCAAGGATGAGGCAAGTTTTTTTAAAGTAATCATTGAGACATAGGTTAAAATTTCTCATTGTTAATTTGTACCTAGGTAATAACTAAAGAGTCTGAAGGTGGTTTTCTGCCTGTTCCTCTTTTCAAATATAAAAATGCATAAACCCTTTGAGCATTTAGAGGAACGCTTTTAGATTTCTAAAAATTAAAAGAAAACACAAGGATACACATTTTTAGTAAGCAAAAGGGAATTGACATTTTTGAGATGTGAGTTTATAGTTAACTTTGAACAGTAAAGGTAATTTCATTTTTTTTCTCTTAGTGTTGAAATCCTGAATCCTTTCTTCTATCTGGCGTTATTTGCCAGCCAGTCATATTCTATGCTAGAATCTTGAGTGCTGAAATGTAGTTTATATTCTGCAAACAGGCAAGTTGATTAACTGAATTGATTGTAGCCATACAGTAAAGTCAGATAGACCTGAATTTGGATCCTGGCTTCTTCAGTTATCAGCTATGAGACTTTAGTCAAGTAATTTAGTTCCTTTGAGTCTTTATTTTCTCATTGGTAAAATAAGAAAAATGTCTTTTTCCATTGAATATAAAGATTCAGTGATACAAATTATGCAGAATACCTAGAACACTGCCTGACATGTACTTGGTGTTAACATGAGTTTTTTCTTTCCTTTCATTTCTTGTTGGTCACCCTTCTAAAATTTTCCAATTTGCTCAGTTTAAATATTTCTGAGCTTCAGTTTTCTCATCTGTGAAATGGGGATACCATCCACATCTGGATAGAATGAGAGCAAACGTCTTTTATTTTCCGTTTACAGCTGCAAGCAAGTCATACCAACCTGCAAGCCAGATATAATGAAGCAAAGAAATCACTGACAGAGGTGAGCAGTTCTCCGTTCTCTGTGGGCCCTTGTCGAGAGTCATTTTTGACCTGCACTACTAGTGGAATGTGGAGGAGACGTGATCCTATTCTCAGAGGCTCCAGTCCATTTGAGGACATAGGACACTTACATGGTAGTGTGTGAGCCATGCCATCAGTTTATCCACATCGCCACGTTCAAAACCATCATCAGTCTTAGTGGGAGAAGTCACTGTGGACTACAAGGGTCAGGAAAGCTTCCTAAGGAAGGAAGGCCTGATGGGCAGGGCCTGGGGTGTACAGAGAAGAACTCACAAGGTCACTCGCAGTGAATGGGTCCTGCTTCTTAATCAGCAGGTTATATAATAGCTCCCAAAATACTGAATCCCTTGAATGTGAGAAGGTTTCCTCTGAAAGACAAGAGAACTCAGAGAGATGTGATTTGTTGTTCAGAACTGCCAGTTACCTCTAGGCAGAATGGGGGCAGGGTCACAGGAGGAGAAGAGCTGAGGGGTGCATTCAAACCAGTGATTCAGTTTCTGGTCCAGGTTGCGAGTGTGCCATGTCACATCAGCATGTAGTGTTGCTCACCTCCCACTTCTGATTGCCTAGGAAACCAGGCAAGGAAAACATCTCTGATGCCACATCTGTCATGAAGAGCGTTTAGCTATTTTTTTCCCTTGGTTTCCACAGAAAGCTGCCCTCCTCCAGACCTGAAAAGTGCTCTTTGTTGTGATTTCGGTGCTTGGGCTATAGCTGTACTCTGGAAGGGCCTCATTGAGAGATCCCTGCCTGGTGCTTGCTGGACCATTTGGAAACTGGGGTTCTTTAAAGACATCTTTGAACCCAAGGCAGTCCCTACTTTTATAAAATTTCACATGATATTTGCCAATTTACAATTTTTATTTCTGTAGCAGTACGCAGCACTTAGTTTGTCACCTTGCTGTAAACCTCACAAAGCTTTTTAATTCTGACTTGGACTGTTTTCTTTAGTTATCGTCAGAATGTTTGAAAAGGGCGGACACAAGAATGGCCAGTAGAATAAAATTTTTCTCCTTTTTATCCTAAAGATGCTTGCCTTTCCTTTGGACAGATCAGCTTCTTGTGCACCATTCTGTGACTATATTCTTTATAAATTAGATGTCAGGGTTGGGGAGGGGAATCCCTGCTGCTATATTACTTTTAATAATACAGTCTCTTTGGCATGAAGTTTGCCCAGTCATGGATCTGTCTTTGTATAACAATCTGGAAGAGATTAAAGGTAAAACATCTTGATACCAATTTTCTAAGACGTTTCTATGGCTTAGGATATAAACTCTAAGTGGCTATAAAGTAGCTTTTTGTAGTAAACACAAAATCAAGTATTTGTTGAGCCCTTCTCATGTGCCTAGAAAGGTGGAGAATGTGATTTAAGTCAGTAGTTTATTATGTGCTGGGTATGATCTGGGCACATCACAGTATTAGTCTGTTAAATCTTTGCAACAACCCTAGCAAAGTGCTGCTATCATTCCTATTCTGCAGCTGGGGAAACTAAGGTAGAGAGGCTTAATAATTTGCCAAAGTCCATGCAGTAGGGTGCCTGGATTTGAACGCAGGCAGTCTAGCAACAAAGCCTTCTCAGAGAGCTTACTATCTATGAATAGTAGGACAAGCAAACTAATTCCCATCTAGAAAAATGGGAAGTTATCCAAAATGTAGTGCTGAACAATTTCTGAAGAAACTTGACTTCTTCAGCCTGTGAGTAAGTAATGACCTTCATCTCTGGGCCTGCTCTCATCTATTTAAGGCAAGGGTTGGGCAGAATGAGCACTCGGAGCCCTTTCATGCCAGGGTTCCTGGTTTTAACCTTTTTACAAAAACCTGCCCTTCCAGGATAACCTAGTGGCACTGGGAAATAGAGAGGACTTGTATCTTTTCAGAAAATTTAGGAAAAGTGAAACAGGGTATGGAAGGTGGCAGACAGATGGCAGCTGTGCCTGACACCTCTGGAGGAGGCTGCGCAGCCACTTCAGGAGCCCAGGAGACTGGTTAGCCCTTGCGTCAGTGGCATGGGCTGCCAGGTTGTAGCCTGTCCACTATGTAACGTCAGTGGTCACAACTTTAATTTCCTATGTATGAGACTGACTCTTTTTAATATGTACACTATTCTCTTGTGTCTCTCTAAGGGCATTAATTGGACCTAAAGTTTTTCTTGTTCTGTAACTTTCTTCAAGTCAGAATTCACTTGTTAAGTTGAGATACCTTTTCTGTTTCTTTCTTCAAATGTTTGTTGATTCTTGGGTATGTGCTTATCTTTGATTTTAAAATTTCTGGTTACCATCTCTGTGTGCTGTATCCGTTTTTTGCAGCCGATTTTACATGTTTATTCTGGGAGGGTGCTGCCTACCATTTGGTAGGATCAGCTGGTGGTAACTGCTAGTCTGGGTCATGGAACTCCCCCATTTTTCCTGGGTATTGCCAACTATCTGGGACCCTGCTCTGCCTCTGAGATTTAAACACCAACTACAGGGCTTAAGGGAGTCAAGCATCATTGCTTAGCCAACCTGGCTCTTCCTAATGCAGATCCCCAGCCCTGCAAACCAGTCCTTCCTACCTCTCCTCACTCCACATGGCATCCTCCTCAGGCTATTCCTATTGGCCACCCATCATTTTTGGTGTGAGGTTAACTCTTGTGTTCTTGTCTGGATTTGGGGGGAGGGGGGTTCCTGGGGCAAGAAGGGGTTTCTCCAACTTGTGCTTAGTCTGGCTATTTTCAACTATTGGAACTAGAACTCTACTTCAACTAGAACTCTTGGAACTTTTTTTCAAGACTTTTTATTTTTTTTTATTTTTTATTTTATTTCAGCATATTATGGGGGTACAAATTTTAAGGTTTCAATAAGTGCCCTTTCCCCCCCTCCCCCCACAAGTCTGAGTTTCCAGCATGACCATCCCCCAGATGGTGCACATCTCACTCATTATGTATGTATATACCCTCCCCCCTCGCCCCTGCCCAATACCCTATTACTGTAGTACCTATGTGTCCACTTAGGTGCTGCTCAGTTAATACCAGTTTCCTGGTGAATATATGTGGTGCTTGTTTTTCCATTCTTGGGATACTTCACTTAGTA
>VSMD01090309.1:0-22567 GCA_008750895.1 Mirza zaza | reverse complement strand
AAGGCTGGTGGCGGCCCCCTCCCTTCCCTAGATTAAAAAAGAAAAGGCTCATGAGACCAGACCTGCCAAGGACAAAACTGCCAGGCCCCCGCTGAGAGGAATCACACCCAGATATCCACCTGGATAAGAACTTTAGGCTCTTGGATTCCACAAATACCTCCAGCCCCTCCTAAAATCCCCAGCTCTTCCCTCCAAAAGTCCCTAGCCAGACCCAAAGGATATAAAAGGTCTCAGCCCCTTCAAACAGCGGCAACTTCTGGGGCCCCCCTCTCTTGGGGCTCCAGAACCTCATCCACAAGTGTATAATAAAACCACGTAGTTAGGCCCCCACTCTTTCTGTCTTTTCGCCGTTGCCGAAAAACCTTATACTATCTACCTACAGGCCAAGAGACCCTCTACTTTCTCAAAACTACGAGCTCTTGTCACCATGCCTGATCTTAAGCTGTTAGTTAAAGTACCTAGTGGCTCTACTTTCAGCTCTCATTTTCAAACCCTGCATTCTCCACTAGTAAGGTAACATTCATAGGGAAGCAAATTCAGGCCCTAACTTTTGGTCCAGTGGAATCCCATCCTACCTCTAATCTAACTTCAAAACCATCCATTTTCAACGCCCTCCTTTTTAATAGTTCAAATGAACTCCATAAACAGATCTCTACACCTATTAGCTGGAAGTAGCTACAGAAGAAAGATCTCTGCCCATTTCCCCAACTTCTGAGTTCATTTTAAATAAAAATTTAATTTTAACAACAGAAAGGGGAAATGTTAGGGTGGCCTTGATTCTCTCAATTTTCTACTAACAGGTAAAGATCAATCTTGAGCTCTCCCTACTCTCTTTGCTGCCTCTCTCCCAAGCTAGCAGGCAACCTGCTGGGACTCTGTTTTCACAAACACCTAAAAGATCCCAGAAAAGAAAATGTAAATCTTTCTCTTTACATTTCCCCAGCTCACAGCTTTTAGAATGTATTTTATAGCCTCAAGGTGTTCCTGAGAAGCTCCCAGACAGGGGGGTAAGTGCCCAGCCTTTGTTTCCTTCCCAAAGACCCCATCTCAGGAGCAAAATCACATTCCCTGGGATAGGCCTGACTGCATCTCAGAAATGACCAAGTCTCCAGGAACAGAAGAAACAAGGAAGCAGTCAGAAAGACAAGGACACCTGCTTCCCAATCTTTCTAATTTTTAATTTTCACTCTTTTCCATATCTTACCCTTCCTTTTTTATATGCATATAATAAAAAGGGTAGAATGTTAGGTTCATTCAGGGTGGAAACCCGAAAAGTATGTATAGGATGACATGTGGTTAATGGAAAACTTAGACAGTAATTGTAAAGCCTGTGAGATAACAGCTACAGGAGTCTGAAGAATCCGGAGGTTGTAAATCTAACCCTGACCACAGGTGGTTGCAGAACCCGTTAATATTGAGAAAAAAAATCCACCCTCCCCAAACTTCCATACAAACCTATAAAACCCACCAATCTCCCCTTTTCTCTCATGGGCACTCTTTTAGCCTCCACCCATCTGCACCCAGATGCTCAAATAAACAGCATTTTGCTACACATGAGGCTTCGAGTGCCTCCCTCTGGGCTCCAGACCTAACAGACAGCATTTCCTATTTTCTGCAACATTATTGCAAGGGAAATATTAGACCCCAGCTGGTGAGACTTGGAGTGAGCTTCCCTCAGCTCTGCCCAGAGGCTCCTTCCTCCTAGGATCCCTGCCCAACTAACAGAGTGATGCTGTCCCGACATCCACTATCGAGATCTCAGGAGGATCAATTTTGAGGCCACCTGTGATCCAAAGGGTCTGAGAATGGGGGGGCAGGAGCCAAGTGTCAGTGGGCAAGTTTCCCTGTGGTGCTAAAAGTATCTGAGGGAGCAAAGATACTGGGATTACTGAAATCACAGGCCTGGCAAGCAACCCACACAGGGGGCTCCAGAACAAGGACTAAAATCATAATTGCTGTCAGACTCATAATGGAAGCTTATTGTCTCTTCCAGGAAGCAGAGAAAGTGCGCTGGGTACTTGCATTTGCTCGTTAAGTCCCATTTGCTTCCCATTTGCAATTGGCTCCACTCCCTGCCTCTGATCCTGGTTTTCAGCATGTGTCAAACAAAGACACGAAGGTGACTCTTCTTTCATCGTAACCAATCAAATGCCATGAGGGAGGTACTAATGGCTGCTCTGAGGTGAGATTTATTATTACACTAAATGAAGTTGTTATTGACTCAGTAACAGGGAATCTGAAACACAGTTTTGTCCATTCAGAACCCTGAGAACACTTTTGGAGTCGAGATGGGATATCCCCCCAGGTTTATCCAGGTCTCCTTGATGGACTATAAACTCCAGAGCCCAGGCAGCACCAGACTGCCTGGAGATGACAACTGGGGTCCAAGAGGGAATGCTTGTCTTGCCCAGGTCCCTGGACCATGCCGCAGCAGGGTTGGCCTTCAAGAAAGATCAGTCAACACTAGTGTAAAAAGAAAATCAGTCTCAGGGCCGTCCACCCCCCCCAACCCCCAACTCCTTATGCAAAAGAGAAGGTAAAGCTTCAGGCACCTGTGAGAACTCCCCACAGATCACTCATTAAGGAAATTCCTTGCTGACAAGCCAATTGTACCTGTGTGCCTCACTCAGAACTAAAGCCTGTCCTATTCCACACTAATAGTGAATGTCCACTTTATCTTACAGATGACAGAACTGGACATAAGATAGAATCAGACATTCTTCTACCTACCCAGGGACATCCACATAATTGATGCTTCCTTCACTCCCTTATTATATGTAAAATGTAGATTTGGGGGGCCTCACAAGAATGTACCCTCTTTGCCTCATCAGTGTGCCCCCCCTCAACTTTTCCTTCTCTCATTGCCTTTAAAATACTGAAGGTTCCAATTTCTCTTTTGGAAAAACAGCCACAACTTTTCTACAGTTTGTGTTTTTTCCTGGGGGTGTCCTCAAAATCTTGGCTTAATAAACTTCCATTGATTGAGATTTTTGCCTCAGTCATTGACTTGAGTGAGACGAACTGTAAAGTCATCACTCCAGAATCTGTATGAACTTAGCAATGACGGCCAGGCCCAATGCTTCAATAGCTCTTTAAGCCATGATGACTCTAATGGCATGAACAGCTCTTGCCTATCTGTTTTAAAATACACGTTTTATTACCATTTAGGCATGGCAAGGCCACTGAAAGATAGTTTGCATATTCATAAACCCCAACAGGACAGGACACCATTGTGCTACACAGAGCCATACTGGGAAGCACCAGGGTCAGTCAGCAGGCAGTGGGAGTGGGAAGAGAATGTGCCAGGCAGCTAGGGACAGCCCCTGTGCCTCAGAGCCTGCTGAAGTTATTGGCCACCCCAAGCCTGCTTACCCTGTCTCACCAGCACCTTCCCACAGAAACCACAATAAAGGCTCCTGTCCATACTCCTGTGAACTATAATAAAATCTTAAGGCTCACCCCTCCCCTTCGCCACTGACTGAACAGACCCCCTGTTGGCCAAAGGAGTATCCTAAAACTAAATTGCCTGCCAGGAGGAGAGAGGTCAGACATGCCTCATCATGCCCCCTCCCTTCTTGGAGACATCCTTCATAACTCATTAGCAGGCCTAAGGCTATGCAAGACAAACCTGCAGGTCCTCCATTTACACAAAAAAAATCCATGTCAGGTGGCTTATCTCTGATAATAGCTCCTCCTGTTGAAACATTCCAAACCTTTCCAGGCCTCCTCAAACTATGGCCTATGGGCCACATGCAGGTGTCTTTCCCATTTGTTTTATTACTTCAAAATAAGATATGTGCAGTGTGCATAGGAATTTGTTCATAGTTTTTTTTAAACTATAGTCCGGACCTCCAACAGTCTGAGGGACAGTGAACTGCCCCCCTGTTTAAAAAGTTTGAGGACCCCTACTTTAGACAAAGCTTCATGTTTTTAACCAATTACAAGCCAAAGAATTTTTAAAAGAATCTATAACCCGTAAGCCACCCCCCCTTTGAGATGGCCCCCCTTTTGGGGCCAAACCAATGTACACCTCCCACGTATCGATTTATGACTTCACCTGTAAAATGTCTCCCTGAAATGTATAAAACCAAACTGTGACCCAGCCACAGTAAGTCTACTTGCTTAAGCCTTCTTGGGCATGGCTCCGGGTCATGGTCCTCAAATTTGGCTCAGAGTAAATCTTTTTAAAATTCCTTTACAGAGTTTGGTCTTTTTTTTCCGTTGACACTCCCGACCCCTTGCTGCTTCCCGCGTCGCCCTGCATGCTGTGGCGAGCCTCCGGTGCTCAGCATCGGTGGGTGCAAAAGCTCCTTCCCTCTGGACATCACTTTTGTGTCTGCAGGTCTTACCTGATTCAAGTGAATCTTGGACACATCAGAAAACAAACTGATTCAGCCACCGCTCATGCTGACAAATGAGTAAAGCTCCCATGTAAGCAGTGCCAGAGTTCAAAGACATTTCAGTTAATTAACCTGATTTGTGTGAGGATTAGACATAGCTTAACAGTAGATCACATACCAGATGTAATGATAATACATTTGTTGGACGAAGAGTCGGTGAATTAAGATCCAACTCCATTTGTCAAATTGTGGATGAATGACTACCATAGGCTGGGCACAGATATAATGTTGCCCAACCAGGTTCATTTGCCTGCTGCCAAGGAGCCACCAATACACTGAGTCAGCAGGTTTCATGTGGAGACGGAGTCTTTATTCTGCATAGCTGTAAGTGGGGAGACGGAGAAATTTCTCAAATCCCCTTCCTGAGAACTTGGGAGGCAGGGTTTTTAAGGGTAGTTTGACAGGCAGGAAATTAGGTTTGTGGATTAGGAGAAAATGATAGGGGGTAATGATCTTCCTGTGTTGGAAAATCATCTTCCTGCTTTGTTCCGGTGCCTGGAGTCACAATTTCAGTTGAGTCAGCTTCCTGGTATGGGTTGCTGGTCTGGGTGGGCACTGCCAACCAACCCACTGGATTGTGGGGCCTGGAAGCTATCCTAAAAACTACCTTTAGGTTTTGAAAAGGTGATGTTATCAGGGGACAGTTGCTATTATTATTTTTAGCTAGGCCTGTGCATTATTTTAAGCTAGGCCCTCACCACAGTTGCCCTGTTATTGTAGGGCCATCTTGGTAAGGTCTGATAAAAATCAACAAAAGCTTATATGGAATAAAGGGTATTGTAGGTTTTATTATGACTTCTAACTTCTGTGCCATATGTACTTTATATCAGTGAAATTTATAATAAACTGAAGCAGGCAGATGTGTGCACCGTTTTTTCAGCAGAGCCAGCTCTTGAACACCGACTAGCGACTAGCGCGTCAGCCTGCACCCCAGCGGCAGCGCGCAGACATTTCCAGGCTTGACCACATTCAGCTACTGGAGATCCAGCTGTCTCTGTGGCTGCAAGCTCCCATGGAGTTTTCTGGGGCCCTAGGGATCCAGTTGCTGGATCAGTGAGCACCAAACAGCTGTAACTGGAGGAGACGCTGCCCTCATCTTCCTTTCCTGAGAGCAGGCAGTCCAGGTGAGAAGAAAATCCTGCCCATGTAAAACTTACCATACTTAATGTTAAATATTCAAATCTGAATTCCATGCAAAAGCTAGTCCTAGAAACTTTTGCTTGCGTGATGTACAGTTGCATGTGCCAGAGGGGCTTTTCCAGATAACAGAAATTGGAAATACATCCAGAGGTTGCTTTTGAACTCCCGGACAAAAAAAGTCGGTTTGCATCCAGGCTGGGGGCTCGGGGAAGGTGTGGGGATTATGACACAGCTGAAAGGGGTAGGAGGGCTCCTCAGCTGGCAGGCACCTGCCTGGACTCTGAAGTAGACTCCAATGAGGGAACAGGCTGACCAGTTAGGAAACTGAAACCGCTGGTACGACCCTAGTGCACTCTTGTTCTTCTCCCAGGTGCCAGGCCAGCAGCTCCCTCAGAGAGGGCATGTGATGACTTGTGGTGACTGATTTTGCTTCTCTAGGATGTGCTGGGGTAGGCTGAGCCAGGGCAAACTTGGCAAGGAAAGAAATTTCTTCTATATACAATCCAGGAAGGACAGGATTGCCTTCTTGGAAGGGAGGTCCCCTCGGTCCCTGTCAAAGTGAGCAAACCCAGGGTGGAGGAGGGCCCGTCCCAGGGATCAGTGCCCTGGAAAGGTTGCCTCTGTCTGTCCTGAACAGCAGGGGACAGGTAAGGTCTGGGACACATGAGCCCAGGATTGCTCTTTTGTCTCCTAAGAAGTTTCTTCTTTTTAATTGTCTCTCTGGGCACCTGAAGTGCCATTTATAGGGAAATGCCTTTATCCTGAAATTCTCCATGTTCTTTTCAGAGCTGGATAAAGGCTTCTCAGTTGGTAAATAGATGATAGATAGATAAATGGCAACTTTGGTTTCCTTACTTATAATCAAGAATTATTCTACTGGAGGGATCCATAGTCCTAGTTCTTAATTTTCTACTTATACATTTTAAGTAAATATAATAAGTGTTTATACCCCAGATATTCATGCTAATACTGAACAATTCTTAGTTTTCCTTTCACTTACAGTTGCAGCCTCTCAAATGTGGAACCGTCCTCTTAGCTCAGTTTCCTAAGTGCAGCTGTTGACAATAAGGCCATGTGTCTTTTTGGCCTGCCAATGTTTTTTGGTACAGTTGGTAGTGGTACAAAGTATAAAAGATAGGTATTTTATAAACACAAATTCTGCAAATAGTACACACATATTTATCAAGTTCTTAGTATAAATTTGCAAAGTTCATTACTTTTGTTTGTTCCTATAATAATTAAACTGAAATAGAAAGTACTGCTCAGAATGCACTTGAAACTACTTAAAGACAACTTTGGTATCAAAAATTATTATTGTCCAGAAATATTTGTCTCAAAACTTGAATAATTATTTTTCTCATGAATCAATGGACTCCAAGTCAACTGTCTACTGAATTCTACCTTATTTTTCAACATTCATTTGAATATTACATTAAATTTATATTTCCAAAGTCAATAGCTGAAAAGGTTGAATATGCCAATAGATGAATTTACAATATAGAATTTTAAAAATTAGAATTGTATTACACATGCTTATGAGCTAAAGTAGATTTAAAAGCTGAAAATATCAATGGAAGTATCCTCTACTTGACACGTGTGCTCTCAAGGGAGACAGTCTACACAGCAGAGCGCGTGCTGTTTTACCCCTGTCCTGATGGGTCATGACAGCCTCTTCAGATGTGGCAGGGCCTGCTTTAGGGAAGCAGTACTCAGGAGAGGGAGGGGCTCATCTGGGGCCCTGTAGGCTAAGTTCTCTCCCTGCCTTGCCTTGCCCTGGATTCTGCTGCAGCCACTGCTTCCTCTTTAATGGAGATATGATCACCCAGGAAGGTGCTAACCGTCATGGGGAAAGGGAGTGGGTACCAGGCTGTCTGCCTCCAGCCTTCCTTGTGGAAGACAAACATATGGCCCTGTCCCTCTCCCAAGGACTTGTGTCCTGAGGTGAGGATGAGCTATCTGTGTGTGTGTATGAGAGAGAGAGAGAGAGAGAGAGAGAACAGCCTGGCCCCTGCTCACACCCATCTCAATTGTAGACCTCGAAATAAAGCTCGGGGAAGCGAGAAAGGCTCGTTGATGAAAATGTTTATTACACAATAAAAATAACCACCTAATGCTTCAGCCTACAGTAAACTAAACGAATCTGTCATTTACAGCATAGAAAATTAAAGGGGACACCCACATCCGCGTCCGGCCTTCCTGCTGAGGGCGCCGTGTTCCCGCAGTGGCACAGAGGGCTGGTCCCGAGCTGCCGGAGGGAGCATCTGTGTGCTTATGTGTCTCCCCCTCTCAGAGGAGGCGACGCAGGAGGACACAGGGCAGCAGGAAGAGGAAACTCTGCGCTCCACCTGCACACGGTCCAGTAGCATGGGAGGCCAGAAAGTCTTTCAGGTCTGAAACCAATCACGGAGAATGCATGAGACACACTGTCGCACATACACTGTCGCAGGCTTGGCTTAAAGGAATGAAATAAAAATGTCTGCACCCTAAAGGCCCTATTCTGCCCTGGCTACCTCATTAGGCTTGGCCCCTCGACCTCCTACCCTGCTTCAGGGCTCCAGGCCCAGGTCTGAGCCCCATGCCCAGGCCCCACAAGTTTCATGGTTGGACCTGAAACCACACACAGTATTGAAGGAGAGCTGTAAGAGCCCAGCTCAAGGAGGGGTGCTTTCTTTTACCTCTGCTATTCTTTTTGCTGTGCCCAGATACAACTAGATTTGAGGGAAACTTGGCAAGCTGAAGGAGAATTACTTCATGGTTTTTAAAGGCTAACAAAGAAATAGCCCTTCAGCTTTTTCATTTAGCACACAAGTAGGCCAAGGCGACCTTTTGGGGAGTTCCACACAAGTCATTCAGCGATGGAGCAAACAGATCTGATTTAAAAGCAATATAATAATATAAAACAGCTTGCATACATCTGTTTCAAAGAGGGTCCAACTTTCCCCCCAAATTAGTCCTCATAACATTTCCTTGACTAGGGACAGCTTATCCAACAGAAGGAAGCCGCCAAGGACACTGCTGGGACAGTGAACAGCCCGGCCCTGTGGGTCACCCCCAAGGCACTCATCTGCTGGCCTGTGCCATTGCCTACATTGAACCCATCACAAGAGGCCAAGCCTAGCACCTCATCCCTGTCCCCCACCCTGAAGGTCCCTGACTAAGGTCTCTGCCAGGCTGGGACCCCAGCCCAGAGCCGCTGAATGGGAATCTCTGGGGTGGAGGGGCCAGTATCCATCTTGGCGAAAGCCCCTGCTGGTGATTGTCACATGAAGCTGACAGCCCACAGGCAGGGCTACCAGCTCCATGAGAGCATTCCCACAAGCAGGCGCAGGCCTGGCCTGGCCTGGACGTGGGGTCAGGCTGGCAGGGCACAGGCAAATGAGGAACGGCCCAACGACAGGAAACTTCTCCCCAGGGCCGCTCAGCAAAGGCCAGCCCCACTTTCCTCCAAGACAGGCTTGCCCTGCCCTCTTTGACACCTCCAGGAGATACCCCCTGAATTTGGGAACCTGGTGTGAGCAATGGAACAATGAAAATTAACAAGTAATGATGCAGGTAAGCACCTGCACCAAAGACCACTCTATATCTGTTCACAGGTGGGCTATGGTAGGATCAGTCAGAAGGCCAGACTGAGGGATGCGACCGAGGTCAGGCTCACTCCAAAACTGGCTGCTACCTCTGCACATCACTCTGCCTTGGGAAAGAGGGTTGTTCCAGGATACCAGAACCCCAAAATAGGAACCCTAACATCTGGGCCCAGGCAAGGATCCAGAGAAACTGATGCTAAGACAGGTGCTTACAGCATGAGAAGTTGGTCAGGTCGGCTATACTGGGTCCATGTTGACCTTACCCCGGGAGAAGGGAACAGGCTGCCCACGGGGGAGAATTCAGGCCACCTTGGCAGTCGTTTCTTGTCTATAAACCCAAAGTCTGCTGCTGTAATCAGCTTCATGACTTTGGCTAGGCCGAGTCAGCCCCTCATGCAGAAATCCCAAACTAGGGCTACGAGCACCATGAGTGTGCCTCCCAGGGGCCCAAAGTCACCCTTTGAACTTAGAAAATATTAGAACGTCCTCTATATATTAATGTTTATGGAAAAACTGAAAAATAAGCTTTATTAATTTTTACTATGCTTTTTAAAATCTACAGAATCAATGATTTTGAAGCCTAACATTATTGTAAATTGCTGGCACTGTGCAGAGCTTGCTGAGGAAAGGGGGGGGCAGAAAGTGGGGGTGAGGACTGTGCCTTCACTGAGAGTGTCTTTCACTGCTAGTACTACCAAGGAGAGAAAAAGAGAGGGGGAAGGAAGGTGGTTAAGAGCTACATATTCAGTAAGTGTGCTTCTCCACCCAGACCGGCCAAGTGCAAGAGGGTGGAGGCAGAGGTTGGGTTTAAGTCCTTTGCCCCCTGGTGCTGCCATCCCTGAAGTCCTCGCAGGGCTGCCAGAGAAGGAGGGGTGGATGTGGGGCTGCAGGGCAGTGCCACCATTAACTATGACCTCTGACAGCCGCAGTGCCCAGTTAACTGTGAGGGGATGGAGAGGGTGGGTGAGGGGCTTAGGGGCACACAGCAGGGCCAGACCACCCAGGGCTGGCAGGGGCAGAGGCTGAGCTGAGGCTGAAGGGCTGCTTCTGCCAGAGAGGAGAGAGGGAGCGGGATGTCAGGTTGAAATGCTGGCCTGACCCTAAAGGGCAAGTCCTGCCCAGGCCAGCAGAGCAGAGGCCGTCCCCTCCTGCCCCAGTGCCTGCTGTAGGGAACTCACTGGAGATTTACTCGGGTTCAGCCCTGCTCACCGGCTTGTCAGCTGCTAAATTCCACTCACTGTAAAGGACAAGGACCCATAAGGACACTGTTTGGAAACTACCTTTAAACCCAGCAATCTGGATATGAGAAACTTAAAAACAAAATTCAATTCACTATGTGATTCACAGTCAATGTGATTTTCTTGAATGACGAATCGATCAAGCTTGCTCATGTCTGTGGCACCTGGCACTTGAAGATTCTGCTCTACAGACCGGTATGCACAACGAAGCGCAATGAAGGCGCGACTGCACCCGTGTGTGAGCGGTGAGCAACTACCGCGCGCCCTCTTACCACAGCGGCCGGGCGTCTGGCCAGGGAGGCAGTGCAGGGCCCCAAAGACGCACCTGCAGAGGCGACAGCCACGGAAGGTCCAGGCTCCGTGCGTCAGGGCGCCGCATTCGCTAAGGAAGGCGACCGGAGTCAGTGCAGCGGCCCGCGGGTCCCTCCCGGGGGCCACCACCCGTCCCGCCTCCCGCACCCCTCCCCCCGCAGCCCCGCCCCGCCCGCCCGCGCGCGCGCGCGCACCCGCCCGCGCGCGCGCACCCGCCCGCCCGCGCGCACCCGCGCCCACCTGCGCCTCTGGTCGTGCTCGCAGTAGCGGCCGGTGAAGTGGGCGGGGCACACGCAGAAGCTGCCCAGCACGCAGGTGCCGCCGTTCCGGCAGCAGCGCGGCCGCGGGGGCACACCTGGGGGGTCCCGGGCGTCAGCTCCGCGCAGACGGCCGCCCTCGGGGATAGCCCGCCGGGAGGGGCGCGCCCTGACCGCCCGGGAGGCAATAAAACCAGCTCCCTGCTAAGTGTGTTTGCTCGGGTAAGCGGGGTTTGTTAATTTAGGGATTTGAAACAAACTACCAGGGGTGCCACCCGGCAGGTTAGGTTTTCTTTTCTCCCTTCCTTTCACATGTTAAAATCAGGCCAAGTCTTCTCGGGACAGTGATTAAAGACAGGCCTGGGGGGCGGGGGGCGACCACCCACGGGTGTGATGTCGCCTAACCTTCTGGCTAGGGGCCTCCTGGGGACAGGGCTGTCTGCCCTAAGCCAAGCAAGAATCCGCTGTTATCTTGGTTTGGGACATTTGTTTTTAAAACATTTAAATCACAATTCTCTAGATCCGCAGCAAAATAGCCATTTAAGAGCAAATATAACATTTTACTAATGAAACAGTAAAACTTTTAAAAGAGTGAGCTCACTAGGAAATATTTTTTACTTTATAGCGTATCATCGTTTGAAGATGACAAAATGCTGTCCATTGGGTTTCTCATTTTATCCTTACTGTATCCCATATTGTTTCCAGATCCTAAACTCTGCGCTGACACGGAGGATCCCATGGCGTCGTGGGCGGCGCTGCGACTTACGCTCTCGGAAAGCTGGGGAGCAGGAACCGGAATCCTGGGGACCCCAGCGCTCCACGCCCCCGTTCACGGCGCTAAAATTATCCACGGTCCAGCTGGGTGTAGCGTGTTGGTGATTCTGAGTGGCAATATTGGTGACTTCTTCTTGACCACCCTTATGTTTCTCATTTTGATAACCTTTCAAAAATATTGAAAATATGAGACTGATAATGATTGAGAAACAAATATTTTATGCAATTAAAACTGAGGCTATGAATAAAATGCTTCTTACTGTTTCCCAAATGGATGATCTGTAATGCCAAACTGACCATAAACAGAAGCCTAAAATATTTAAAGAAAATCATTGCAGTTTAAAATATTAAAAAATGTATAAGCAGAAATTCACATATATAAAAATATTTAATGCAATCCTTATGTATAAATATATGATAATTATATTAAATCACTATAAAGATTTTGAATCAGGAAGAATAGCTTCCTTTAATGAGAAGGAACAGTCATGCATGCATTGCAATTTATGCTGAGGCTTTGAGGCTCACCCTAAGATCTGGTGACCTCTGTCCTTACCTGAAAGGGTGCCTTCGCGTCATTTTCCACTGACAAGTCCAGTTGGTATGAGAGTCTCCTTTTCTTATCAATATTTAGAAGATCAATTTCCAAGGAAGTTGAGTCTGAAGAGTTTTTGCATTTGAAGTTGTCTTCATTCCAGGCCCTGGGGCAACTCCAGGACTCAGAGTGGATCAGTACAGAAGACTCAGGCATTTCCCCCTCTGCCAGGAGAAAGAGGAAAGAGATCGTTCTGCGGCCCCTGATGGGGGAGGACCCACAGTGACCGATGGGGGCTGTTGGAGCCCGAAGGATTATCTCCTCAGTGAGGCCCAGCTGGGGGTGGAGACTTGGCTGACTCTGTCCCCGGCAGTATTTATGGTGCTGACAGCAGCAGGGGTGGCCAATGCCTGATGTAAAACACTGGCGTCCAAGGCAACAAGCCTTTTTCTCACCAAGAAAAAAAAAAAAAATTAATACCCCAACATGAACAAAAAACTTTCATAGGAAAATGGAGATTTTCTATTGCATACTCCTTGTACTGGGAGAACGCCAGGAGCCCAGCTAGTGCCGGGAGCCATGAGACAGCGAGGATGTTTGAATCGTGGCTTTCAGAGAAGCCTCATCACTTTGCAGATCAAGCCTCTTCTCTGTACCCAGCACTGCAGGCACTGTGCCCCTCTGGAGTAGGCACTGTTATTGCCCTGTAGGTAAAAGGTGAGGAAACTGAGGCTTAGAGAGTTTAAGTCCCTTGGCAGTCAGGTTTCTGAAAAATATGAAATGCACAGATATTATGAGGAGACACCAATGGGTAGGTATCTGAAGCCCACTGAACTAAGGCAGAAAGGTAGGTAGCATGCCACTGTCCCAGGAGCCCGTGGAACCCAAGAAGGGAGTTATTTGGGGGCCTTTTTGGCACCTTTTAAGTCTGTTTTTCTACTTGCCAAAATAGGGACTTGGGCCCTTTTATCAGAGGACATCCTTGCAACTCTGTTGCAAATTGTTCTGTGATTTTGACATAAAAACTCGTTTCTGAAAATAGCATTCTTCTTCCAAGGTTGAAATAGTCTTCGATACCAATTTAATTTCTTACGCCTTGAGATGGGAGGTTTATTAAAGAAGCTGTCCATACAGAATGGCTGAGCCCTGCCGTAGCAGGTCTCCCAGTGATGGGGCCCATGGGCTGCCAGGACCAGGTCAGACAAAGCCCTGGCCCAGGAAGGCACTCGGGCCTTCACCAGCACTCTTACACTCAGGGTTATTACTAGTTAATTGAATCATTTGATTATACATATAAGTTAAGTACTTTTTATGACTTTCAATCAATAGAAACTTCTATATGAGCTAAATGGGTTATATACTAAAATAAAACCATATATAAGCAAAAGGATTGTATTTCTTTGTATAAATAAGTTTTAAAACCATTAATTTTACAGAATGACATTGAAATCAAATCCTTCTAATAATGTTAAAGTCTTAAAAACAGTTTCTAAAATCCGATTTCCACCCATGGTTTGTTTTATTAAATTTTGCGCAGAGGGCATGTTTAAGCATATACAAAGGTTTCTGAGAGGATAAAATAAACTTTTTACTTTTATATATCTTAATTTCTGTGTAAGAAATCTTTCTCCACCCGCACTGAGGGCACCTACCAGGCTTTCCTCCCTAACAAAAAGCTGGGAGAATGATCCCATGAACTCAAGTTCGGTGATTAATTATCAACCTTTGCCAATCTTTCTTTGTTTATTTCCTCCCCTATTTTTTTTTCTTAAAGTCCTTAAAAGCAAGTCCCAGACGTCATGACATTTCATATGTCTAATAAAGTTTTAAAAATCTGTACTTTATAAGTGGACACTGGAGAAAAAAGGAAAGGAAATGTCTTGCCAGCAAGACAAGATTGAGAGTCAAGAAACAGCTGTGGGCTATCTGCTTAAGATCCAAATTCCGCTCTGAGGAGGGGAAGGGCGGCCTTTTTTCACCAGACTGTCACTGCTGTCCACACAGGGCTTTGTGGTCCTAGGTTGTCTCCTTGACTGGAAGGTCTTGTAAAAAGCGTTTTGCATTTCACTGCAGAGGAGCAGGGGTGTTTGCCACGAGGGGCACAGCTGCAAGGATTGCCTAGCAGCCACTGGAGTTGCGGGAGGGTGGTTGGCAGCCCCAGGGGAGGGCCTCTCTCCTCCTTATCAGTCGTCAACAGATAAGGCTGGTGATACCCAGCAATCAAACCTCAGCTGGAACATTCTGACTCAAAAACCCTGTGGGGACTGTCCCCTCGTGGGCTGAGTGAGAAATGGCTCCCTCCACACTCCTGCTGTCTTTGGCTGGGCTCCTTTCTGTCTTTGTGAATTTTCCTAATCTAGATATTTCCTGTGAGTGGGATCATACATTATTTGTCCTTTTGTGTCTGGCTTATTTCACTGAGCATAATTTTTTAGGGTCATTCATATTGTAGCCTATGTCAGAACTTCACTCCTTCTTGTGATCGAATCATATTTCATGGAGTAGATACCCCATGCTTTGCTTACCCGGCATCTGTCAGTGCATACTCGGCTGTTCCCACCTTTCAGAACACAGTGAGAGGACAGCCATCTGCATGCTGCCGAGGGAGGATGCTTCCACTTTCACTTTCAGCTTCCAAACTGTGGGAGAATAAATGTCTGTGGCTTAAGCTGTCCAGTCTGTGGCATTTTGTTATGGCAGCCCAAGCAGACTATTACACCAGGTTTCTGTTTTTCCCATCATTGTAACGTATTATGTAATTTAGTAATTTTTGCCAAGTTTAAAGTGCATTTATTTATACTGGTAGTTTTCTGGAAGTACAAAGAGCATCTTTTACTCAGAGTCCTTGCACAGACATCTTCATGAACAAGAACAATCCTCCTCAGAGTCCTCACTTGCCACAGTGGCAGCCTAGCCAATGTCCCATTAAATTGAATGGTGAATCTAGACTGTGTGGCCCTTCCCAGCCCTTCAAAAAGCCCAGCAAAGCCTGAGATGCCCTTCTCTGAGACTAGGCAATGACCAAGTGACACAACAGCATGTCCCACTAACCCCCATTTTGGAGATGCAGCCGAACCCAGATGAGGACCTTCACTAATTATACTAACTTATTGTTTAGTATAATTAGCAATGCAAAAAGTCTGCTGGAACAGGTCTACTTGAAAAAAACATGGTCATAAAAAAATGGAAAGCAGAATTTCCCTGAAATAAAAATAGCAGCTTAAAATAAATGCACCTTAAAAGAGTCATTTGATTTTTTCAGATCTGTGGAGGCAGGCAGGAGTGTGCTGATGGACAGGCCTGGAGTGCAGTGACCCTCCTTGCAGTACCAGCTATGAATGGGGCTGTCCCCTGGTGTCTGGTGGCAAACACAATGCCCAGGTGGTGGGGCGGGGTGGGAATCAGTCTGCTGGCTGTGCTCTGCATGTCACCTGGGGAGACAGTCACAAAACAGACAATGACCTTGCAGTGTCTGAGAGCTTGTGTCAAGGAAAGTTTGGGACCTTACCTGGGGGCAGTGTGACGGAGAGTCCAAACTGAAATGTGAAAAAAGAGGTTGATGGGGTAGGAGGGCTCTTCCCAAGACCCTTCCTCCCTTCCCTCTTCACTCCCCTTGGCCCTGACTGAGCTCTAAAGTCACTCAGGATGAACTTCAGATTTAGAACTTGTTGTTATGTCCCAGCTTATTTGAGGGGCCCCAGAGCCTACACATCCTCCACTTCCAGCCCCATGGTGTCACCCCTTGCCTGGCACTTGTGGCTTCCCACAGGGAAGTGGGGAGACAGAGAGTGAGAGTCCACATCCTTTTGTGATCTGCTTTCCCATAGAGGTGAGTCCCAGGCCACCCTCAGGGCAGGGTCTTACAGGGGTCTTACAGGAGCTCAGACAGGGCTCTTCAGGGCCCTGTTAGAGACTCTGCCACATACATAGATTAAGATTAATGTTTTATCATATTTGCTATTATATTTATTTTGTTTTTACTGATGAATACACACTTCTTCCCCTGAAATATTTCAATATTCAGGATGCCTGAAAAGTGAGGCCATTTTTCTGCATAACTACTGTCAACTGAAGAAACAAGTTCATAAATTTGAAGAGGAGACTATTAATATTTCTCATAAAGAGTTGCAGCCTGCAGGGTGACCATTCTGACAGCCTGAGAAGCAGAGGCTTGAGAAGAAGCTGAGAGCATAAACTTTGAGGGAGGGACAACAGGAACAGGAATTTATGCTCAGCAGAGTGGCCAAATATATGTATTTAACAAGCTATAGGAAGCGTGAATATTTTATGAAAGGAGAAACATGCATATGTGCATTTGAGCTCCATGCCCCTTCATGTTCAGAAAATGGCGGCCTTAGAATGATGCAAGGGTGTAATTTTCCAGCCTCTGACTTCAAAAGGTGAAGCTGAGGACATGAAAGCTCTCACCATCTCCTCTGTAGACTGGCAAGTACCACTCCATGGTCAGTGTCCTCTTACCAGGAAGGAATGCTGGTCAGTGGTGCTGACACCACAGAGGGGAAGAGCAGCATTCGGTGGTTGACTGAAGCAGTAGTGGATCAAGTCTTTCCCAAGGTTGGTGGATGGTGAGAGAACAGGTGTAATGAGGCGTGTCCGACTCCTGGTCTCATTATGGCCAGACACTCAGTTTAAAGGTTTCTCTGGGGTCCCCTTGGCCAAGGAGGCCTCTGTTCAATTGGTTGAGGGACTTAGGATTTTATTTTATTTTATTTCTCACTAAAAATCTATGTTATAGTGAACTGAATTAACAATAGTTCTCTAGGATCCTCATTTCCATTTGGGATGGGATGCCTTTGTCTCAGGGCTCCAAGCTCTGAGCACCATGAATCCTCAGCTCATATCTCAATCCTCGTTTTTATTGAATTTTGTCCTCAATTTCTAAATTCTAAACTTATATTATAATTAGATTATATTCTTATTGAATTCTATTTATCAGAACTAATTTACTCAAAAATTTGATAAAGCAAGTCTGATTTTATATATGATATGTAAATCAATATAACAACATTTAATTATAAACACTTTTTATGCAGGGTTTGCTAATCTGTATTTTTGTTGTTGGTACATACATGTGGCTTTTAGGCCCCTTAAAAATTAATATTCTATATGAAATACTACTATATAAATTTCTTCTATGTGAATCTATCAATATAGTAGAATTTAATTTTTAATTTAATGTTTTGTTGGGGAATGATGCCTCACTGAGTTAAACTCTGTGAATCAACCACATTTGCTCACAAATAGCACTTGGCATATAAAGAACTTGATCCCAGCCACTGCAGACTACCTGCTCTCACTAAGACCTAGAGTGCAGTGGGGCAGCCCCTGCAGCTCTGGAACCCGTGGAGCTGGGACTTCCTCCCTGTTTAGATTTGAAAAGGAAACCAGTTTGGAGAAAGGGGTGAATTTTACCTTTAAATAGCCAGTCTGCCAGTTTTAATGACCAAGAGCCACATATAGAACTGAGCCCAATTGAAGAGTTAATAAAATGAAAAGCCTTTTGTGTAGGAAATCTTTGAGATTGTAAGATTTAAAAAAAAAAATCTTATCCTACATAAAATGCAGAGCCAGCTTTTCTTGTCCTCAGGCCCAGTCTAGCAAAGGACCTGTAGTTGTGTGGAGCGGAGGATGTCAAGAGTTCTGCACGCCCTCTTGGCTGGAATGGTGTCACGCTTGATCCACATAACCGCAGGCCCAGCAAAGACTCAATTCTGGTAACACTTCAGCAATTTTCTTATTGAATTCCAGGCCTATTCATTAACAAGTCAAAGCTTCACAATAACAAAGTTATGGAATCAACCCAAATGCCCATCAGTGGATGAATAAAGAAAATGTGGTATATACACGATGGAATACTATTCAGCCATAAACAAGGATGAAATCCTGTCATTTGTAGCAACATGGATGGAACTGGAGATCATTATCTAAGTGGGCCAACCCAGGCACAGAAAGGCAAATATCACATGTTCTCACTCCCAAGTGGGAGCTATGAAATGTGCTCCCAGGACCGTGGAGAGTAGAATGGTTGATAATGGAGACTTGGAAGGGTGAAGGGTAGGAGGGAAGATAATGAGAAACTGATTAATGGGTACAATGTACATTATTTGGGTGAAGGATACCCTAAAAGCCCCAACTAGACCACTACACAATGTATGCATGTAACAAAATTGCATGTGTACCTCATAAATTTGTATAAATAAAATGAAAAAATGCTTCCTATTTTCACAAAGACAACAATTCCCTCATGTTGGTATTTTATTAACAATTGATTTTGTGTTTCAGCTGCAAATAACTATTATCACACAATTGTCTGCGAACAATAATTGCTTAGCAGTTTCCCCTGCAGTCTGTCCAGCAGCAGTCTGTCCAGCAGGTGTGCTGTTGGTGGCATAACGGCGCTCCCACCCTCCTAACTCAGCCCTGCTCAAAAAGGTGAGAAGTAGGTGCCTGGGCTACGGGCTCAGCACGAAGGTTGCCCTCTGCCAGCTCTGGTGTGGGCTGATAGAAGCCATGTGCTGGGAGCCCAGGAGGGTGCCTGATTCCGCTGGGAAGGTGACAGCCATTCTGGCTGGAAGAGAAGGAGGGGTGTGGGAGCCTTTTGAGAAGACCGACTGGGAGGCCCAAATGTGGCAGGGCATGGGGAGGCCTCAAGGCAGGGGAGAGCTGTTGCGTGGCTGCTCCCACAGTTAGGTTGTGGGCTGCGGTCCTGGCCTGCCCACCACAAGAGAGCCACATTGCCCAAGGCCTGGGTGTGAGTCTTTGTACCCTCTGAAACTCATACTGAAACGTAATCCCCAGTGTGACAGCATTGAGGAGTGGGGCCTTTAAGAGATGGGTCATGAGGGCTCTGTTCTCACATTGGCTTAACCCATTCATGGATGGGGTTAAGGGGTCATCCCGGAGTGGCGCTGGAGGCTTTATGAGAAGAGGAGGGGAGACCTGAGCGAGCACATTCAGCCCCTGGCCACGTGGTGCCCTGTGCCCCTCAGGACTCTGCAGAGTCCCCGCCAGCAAGAAGGCCCTCACGAGATGGGGTCCTCGACCCTGGGCTTCTCAGCTCCCTGAACTGTAAAAAATAAATTGCTTTTCTTTAGAAATTACTCAGTTTCAGGTGTTCTGTTATAAGCAACAGAAGATGGGCTCAGACGGGGTGCAACGTGGGTTCTAGGCACGCAGTGTGTATCATGTAGCAAATAGCTGAAGACTGGAGCTCAGTCCCATGTCTCCGCCACAGAGTCACAGTTGTTGGCAGCTGTGGGGAAGGGTTCGGGCCAGCCTCAGCAGGGGCACAACACAGTGCCAGGTCTCTTTGCAGAGGTGGCAGGTATGGATGCACAGAGGTGAGGCCCTCATTGGTTGTGGCAGACCATTTGACCTCTTAGGGCTGTTTGTTCACATGCTACTTCAGCCTGTGGTGGAAAAGAGCCACAGGGCTGCCCCCATGCATGTGATGGGCTCCTGAGAGCTTAGTGAGGAGGGAGAGAAGAGGAGCATCTGCCAGCACCTGTGCTCAGGAAGAGAAGTAGAGGAGGGACTCTGGAAACACAAAGCAGGGCAAGTAGTATCTGCTTGGAAGGGTCTGTAAAGCTTGGCAGAGGACAGGAGCATAGTGGAGCAGAGCTAAAAGAAGATTATTCAATGATACGAGCATGGGTCGGCAGAGTACTCAAGCCTATCTCCATAACAGGAAGGGAGATCGGGCTCAACTCCCACACAGCCCGGCGCGTGGAACTGACAGCCGAGGAGCAGGGTCCTGTCTGTGGATGCAAAACGACTGACAGGAAACATCGGTGCGGGGCCTCTGGCTGACCCGACCCCACAGGGTCTTGCTGCAGGCCGGCCAGGGCTCAGGCACCCCTGCGGGTGGGCGGAGCGAGGGTCAGGTGTGGAGCGGGGCTTCTGGCTGACCTGACTTAGCCGGGCTCTCCCTAAAACTGGATCTTACAGTGATGTCCACACGTGCGCCCGGGCGGAGGCTCGGGAGCCTGAGTAGAGTGCCCGCGAGCAGGGCATCCTCGCCAGCAGGAAGCTGAGTGCCCGCTGCGCGTTCATGCTTTCTCTCAACTATTAAATCCTGGATGTGTGCTTGCTACCAGGGATACAAAGGTAAATAAAGCAGGAAAAAAAGTCCTGCCTTTATGGTAAGTAAATTCCTGTGGGAGAAGAAAGATATTAACATAAATAATAAGTAAAATAAGTAGTATATTAAAGGAAGAGAAATGCTATTGAGAATAAAAAAATAAGGCATACAGGGACATTCTGAGTGTTTCGCACAGGGGAAGCGATGATCTGGCTAAACTTCCTCCCCTGAGGTGACACGGGACGTCTGGACGCACAGCCCAGGCAGAGCCCGAGGCAGGAGTGCTCAGGGAGGCGGGAGAGTGAGGGGGAAGACCGCAGCTCCTGGTGCTCGGGTCTTGCAGGCTCCTCTGACGGGGCAGAGGCGTTGCCGTGTGACGACGTGGAGCTTGAACCGCAGGGTCGAGGGAGGACGCTGCCACCGGGTGTGCTGAGAAGGTGGGGCTGTCTGTGAATAAAAGTGTGTAAGAAATTTATGCCAATTGGATCTGGGCGTCAGGGGAAGAGCAGACAGGGAGAACTGAACCTTCTCTGGCCTGAGGAGCTGTGAACTGAGGTGGGGACAGTTCCCGCAGAGCACTGTTCCTAAAGCAAGAACAAAAGTCCGTGTCTATGAGCAGCAAGTGGAGACACGGAGGATGCACTCAGGCCGAGGGGAGCGTGTTAGGGCCTAGGGGACCACAGGTAGCCAATGACCAGCCATCAGCTTCTGTATTATGCCTGCTCCCTTGCTTAGGAGAGTGGGAAATTTTCAGTTGACCCATATCTGACTCCACACCTGCCATCTCGCCTCTGCTAGGGTAATTAAGTTTAGAAACTAAGGGGCAGGGCGGTGGTGCATGGCACAACTGCCCACAGGATACAGCCGACAGTCCAAGGTCGAAACGCCCTGGACCCCTGAGACTCCTGACATGCTTCCTGTACCTAGTGAAATGCCCTCGGGCTTAGATCACGGGATGCAGGATGTATTTCAACTAAGATTAATGCTGTCCGGAATTAGGATACTTCAGAGGTGTCCTCTCAGCTGAATCTTAGCTACAGCTGGTGACTCCTACAAAACCCATCTCAAGGCTCCGACCTCGCCCCCATTGTGCTAAAGCAAGATAGAAATGTAAGATTAATGCTTTCTCTTGCTTCTGTAAAAGTGCTTGCTAATTAGATTTTTAGTGTGGTTTTTTGCTGTTAAAAAGGGGCCGTTTTTCCCTTCTCATCACTACTTTTCTGTGCCTGCCACTCTGCAGGACAGGAGTAGTCCTGGCCAGTAAATAAAGACTCACAATGTGGCCCAATTCGGTTTCTAAGGTGGTCTTTTCTCGCACTTGGGACTGTAACAGAGCGGTCCTGACAGGGGTTACCAGCTTGCTGCGGGCCTGCAGAGCGCGGGCAGCAGCGTGCGGGGCAGCAGGCATGGCAGCCAGAGGGCAGAGACAGGACCGTGCGGATGACAACGCGCCGGCTGTGTAGCCGGGAGAGAAGGCCCAGGCCAGGGGACTCGGGACCCGGGCGAAGAGCGAGGAGCTGGACAGCAGCAGCCCAGGTAGTGAGAGGGAGGAAACCGAACTGGTGGCCGTGAGTAGAGGGAGACCACTCTCTGGAACATTTTGCTGTAAAGGGAACCAGAAATGGGATGCGGCGGCAGGGTGACGTGTGAACAGCGTGTTTCATACGGGGAACCTAGAAGCGGGTTGATTCGGGCCGGCGTCCTTCACCGGCTGGCCCCAGGAGGTGTGGACCTTTCTGCTGTGCCCTGCGGGACACCCTACAGATTTATTCCACCGCGAAAATCAAAGCAAAAGCCAAAGCAAGGTCCTAAGCTGGGCAGATGGATGGGAAAGGAAACGTGGGAGGCAGAACAGAGAGGGAAGGCGGAAGCGTGTCCGCAGGAAGGGAGGACGCTGCCAGGGTGCAGAGGGACCTCCGCTGGGACGCGCGGCCCCCACCCCAGCCAGACTGCCAAGTGCCCGTTTGCCTCTTCTCAAAACTGGCCCGGAGCTTTCCAGGCCCCGGGAGGGTGCGGGAGGCAGGGCCCACGTCGGGTCAGGGCTAGCGCGCTCAGTGTGGGGCGGGAGGCAGGCGGGCCCGCGTCGGGTCAGGGCTAGCGCGCTCCGTGCTGGGCGGGAGGCAGGCGGGCCCACGTCGGGTCAGGGCTAGCGTGCTCAGTGCGGGGCGGGAGGCAGGCGGGCCCGCGTCGGGTGAGGGCTAGCGCGCTCAGTGCGGGGCGGGAGGC
>VSMD01090308.1:0-16640 GCA_008750895.1 Mirza zaza | reverse complement strand
TTGGAAATCTACCACAACCAGCCTTCTAAGGAGACCAACACTTGTTTCTGGTAGGTTAATAAACAGACCAAGGAAAAGCACACATATGGTATTTTGAATGGGGAAGAAGAAAACAAAACACGGCCGTACCAATTTTGATGCCTTAGATATTTGAGGGAGTTGGAGAAGATGGAGATGTCTCCAAAAAAGCCCCCAAAGCCTCCTTACTCAGAGTGTGCTCTTTGGTTAGCATCATCCAGTGTGACTGGAAATTTGTTAGAAAGTAGAATAACATGTCCTATCTTAGCTCTTCCAAATTAGAATCTACATTGTAACACAATGCCTAAATGATTTCTAAGTATTAGTACATTGAGGTTTGAGAACCACCACTCCAAAACACCCCATCAGAGTCTGCTATAAACACTTGCCAAGCCCAGAAAGGGCTGATGCTAGCTCAAAACAGCTGCAGAAAGAATGACCATTCCTGCATCCTTACTTCCCCTTCTCTTCCCATGCCTTCATCTGCTCGCCATTTTCACTGCTGCAGCCTTACATAGTACAAGCTGCCCTCATCTTTTGTGTGGGCTATCTTAGCAACCTTCTAACTGTTCTCTTCCCCTCCCCTGTTGACCCCAAGCTGTTTATAGTCCACATAGCAGCCAGAGGAATCTTGCCAATGGGAAGAACAGACTGTGTACCTCACATGCTAAAAATACTTCAGGGGCCTGTCTTGCACTTAACATAAAATCAAATATCAAAGCATGACTTACAAACACTCTAGCTGTACCTTTGTCTCACATATCTCTTTGTTTTCTTTAATGTCCTGAAACACACTGACTTTTTCCTTCTTCAGAGCATTTGCAGTTGTTTAACTTTCCATATCATCTCATGGCTTTCTCCTTCAACAGTCAGGTTTTTAACTTGAGCATCACCTCCTTAGAGAGCCTTCCTAATTACTCTCTTCCACATTTCCCTGAATTTACTTTCTTTATTTGATTTACAAATTACCCAAATATACTTTATTTATATACTTTCTGTAAAAAACTAAAATTGCCTTTGACAATGGCCTTCCTTCCTTTTTTATTCTCTTTCATGCTTTTTTCCCCTACTTCTTCTGCTACTGAACCTTGACTAACCAACAAACTACAAAGCTTATAAAAACAACTTTCGAAAGAACTATTCTGACGTTTATTGGAATGGTATTGTACCATTCTTGATCCTTAGCAAGAAAAATAATTTTCACCTGTTCCAATAGCAAGTATTATGGCAGCTAAGGATGAACATTACTAATTGTGAGCCGTTCCACAAGGACAGGTACCCCTCTTATCTCCTCACCGTATAAAATTTTACCTCTGTGTCAACTTGAAGAATTACCCAGTCTTCAGGTTCTCCCAAATGCACATCAGCAAAATAAAGCTTAATTGCTTTTGGAATCACTTACATTATCATAATACCTCTGACATCATTTATTATCTGCCTCTCTCCATTAGAATGTAGGTTTTTTTTTAGTTCTTATTGTTAGAATCAATCTTTCTGGTTGACCACCATCACCAGAACTTAGAATACTTCCTCTCCCATGGAAGGTGCTCAAAAATATTTGTGGGCTGATTTCTTTTTGAAAGGGTTACCAGGTTGTTCCTAATATCTAGCATGATTGGTTTGTACCTATCATGTGGACTGGTCACATGTCCTCCTATTCCTTGACTTGGCTCCTCAGAAGGGACTGTTTATTTCATACTTATGAGTTATTTTGTTTCAAATGTAGCCCCAGTCAATGAAATTCTTTATTGCCCCATTTGCATTGGTTTATTGCCTTAATAACCACCTAATCCTGCCGATGGCGAAAGCACAGTAGCCCTTATGCACAGACAAATGAAACAGGGCTAAACTTTACTGATGCTTCAAAAAGAAAGCCATAAAAACTCTCTGGAAGCTTTCACTCAGGAGAAATGGTCTCTCAGTATTTTGATAGCCATGGCCCTGATAGTGAGCACTATTCTAAAAACCCTCAAATAATCCAGGGCTCAGAAAAGCTATGTGGCAGGTCACTGAAGAACTGCATAAGAAAATTCCAAGATACCAGTCAGAGGAAGGAGGACCCTAGCTTGAGTTCTGCCATGTGTATTGTACCCATTTTGCTTTGCTGCTTACTATTTCATCTAATCATCTCCTTCTCTATCAGAAAAGATAGGACTTTTACTATGACTTTGGGCAATATCAGTCTATCAAAAGCCAGATACCTGGCCTAGAGCTAATTTCCATAGCAAATGTACCAGTCACAGCTATTATCCTGCTACCTAAATAGCAAAGGACAAAAGAGAAGCTCCACTTTCCTCCAGGTACAAAGCCTCATTTAATGGCAAAGAGACTGACTGGGGCCAGACTAGAGCCAGGGAGAATAATTAAGAGGCTATTACATCAATCCAAGAACAGAGAGGATGGGAGAATTGAATATATTTGAGAGCTAAAATGGAGTTATAATTAATATTTACTGCAGATGATGATACATATGAACATTTTTTGAATACCTGTTATTTTAACGCCTCAATAAATTAAGCACACAAAATTAGTTCCAAGCATAGGTATCAAAATAATGTTTCTTGGTGACAAAATTATCTTTAACCATTCTCTCCTCTGTTCTACCACTGTATCTTATACAAACCTCAATTGTATGATTCCAAGGCCCATTTGTAAGAGTAAATTTTAAAAAATAACCAAGGTCTACTTATGAGTATATATGTTTTTCTTCTAGAAATGTAAAATGCATGACTAATATTTGGGTTAAACTGACACTAAAATATATCAGAGATCACATTCTAATTATTTTTCATTACATTCATAAATAACTTGGAAATTTCCCCCCATTTTAAATTAGGAGAAAAATCACAAAATATATAATGCTATATGAACTGTGCAAAGTGAAGATTTTCTTTCATTTACCTTTTAAAATTGATTATCTATCAATTTTTTCAACCCTCCAAGACAAATTCACACACATTTTTAGTAGAATGTGATTTCACTGTAGGCTATTCTTGCTAAGTCAAACTGACTCATGAGATGAAGTATAGTTAGATAAGTTCTACATAAAGCAATAACAAATGGCAACAAAATAGCTTTCTGCCTCCTAGGTGACTGCTTTTACCAACACCCACCTTGGTAGTGTGCTTCTTTCTTCCAACCAACTTCACAAACAAGATATCTCAGTTAGTAAAGTACCTTTCCTTGGAGTGGGTCATCACGAAAGTAGCTCATGCCCTTGGATATACCCAAGTATATTCAAAGCAGCTTTAACACAATCTCTGAGACTAATTAAATTAGGTGCTTATAGATATTTAGAGTAGATAGAAGATTCTTCCTCATTTAGCAGTAGGGTAAGCTTTTATTGATTTACTTATTTATAATAAGTTACTTAACAAAAAAGTTGAAAATTTAAGGCCAATGCCTTCAAGAAATATAAGTTAAGTTAAATATTATTTAAGGAACTAATTTCAAGAAGTGAGAAATCCACCATGGATGTTTTTTCTATCATCATGTAATATGGAATTGCCATTATTGTACCCAAGCAAATAAAACAAAGTAGGGAAAATTCAAGCCTGCCACCTGATCCTACTGTGATCAGAGATTTAATCAAAATAAGCAAAATGAGAGAAGGGTGGAAGCAAGTTGTAATGTCCATGAAACCACATACATTTGGTCTGGAATCCTAGCTCAACCCTCAAAGTGTCACTCTGGGTAGGTTACTTAAACCATCTGAGCCTCAAGTTTGATTTATACAAAATTAACACAAAGCTTTTGAAAATTAAAGATAAAATGTGCAAAGTACCTACTGCGTGGCTATGAGACAAGATGATTTTACTATCTGAGAAATTCTGAAATATTCATAGCCAGAGACTTGTATTCATGGATTTTTGAGGTGATGAAACTATAGGCTTCTTTAATTTTGGCTCTGATTTCTATTTCTCACCCAGGTGTTCACCACCCTATCTTTATGTGCACCACGCCACAGTCAGTCCCAGTGCTATGCTCATGTGGTCCCTATTTCTTCTTTGTCTTCTTCATGCATCTTTATCTTTCAGTACAACCTTTACACATCTTTTTTTTAAATTTTAGAATATTATGGAGGTACAAATGTTTAAGTTACATATATTGCCTTTGCTCCACCCAAGTCTGAGCAACAAGCATGTCCATCCCCCAACAGTGCACACTGCACCCATTAGGTGTGAATATACCCATCCCTCCCACCTGCCTGACACCAGATGAATGCTACTACCATATGTGCGCATCAGTGTTGATCAATTAATACCAATTTGATGGTGAGTACGTGTGGTGCTTATTTTTCCTTCTTGTGATAGTTCTTGTAGTAGAATGAGCTCCGGCTCTATCCAGGATAATACAAGAGGTGCTAGATCATCATGGTTTTTTGTGGCTGAGTAGAACTCCATGTTATATATATATACCACGTTTTATTAATCCACTTATTTATTGATGGCCACTTGGGTTGTTTCCATATCTTTGAAATTGTGAATTGTGCTGCTATAAACATTCTAGTGCAGATGTCTTTTTTATAGAATGCCTTTTTTTCCTTTGGGTAGATGTCTAATAATGAAATTGTTGGATCAAATAAGTGCCAGTTCTACTTGAAGCTCTTTGAGATATCTCCATATTACTTTCCATAGGTCTTAGAAGACACTATTCATATCATTTATGGTGTTCCTTTTAATTATTTCTTCATTTTTATAATTTAGTATTTTATATATTTTTTTCTTATCTCCGCGTCTAGGTAGAGAGTTATTTCAGGCAATCAAGGGGATATAACCAGCCCTGAGAAGCAAAACACAATGGTATGCATGGTAGATATTTATAAATATTTTCTGACTTTTTGGGAGAATGTTAAATGGAATAATAAACAGAATTTCACAGTTATTTAAAGATATGGATGAAAGGCAAAACATGGACATTTGAAGATGATGTAAAGGTAGAATGTAAAAAACTTTTATTTATTAATTCAGTAAACCTTTTTGGGGGAGCTACTAAATGTTCAACACTTCATTAGGTCCTGGACTACACTGTAAATAAGATACACACCAATGCCCACAAAAGAGCTCTCGGTGTAACAAGGGTTAAATATGTTCAAAAGTACAATTTATTGCCTTAAGTACTATAACAAATATAAACTTAGGGCAATACAGGAACTCAAACAAGCAAAGAAATCCAAGAATATTAGGAGGTTGAAAAATGTAAGTTCTTACAAATAAACACTGGGAACTACTAATGAAGTTATCTGATCACCTAAAGGTAATCTTTGTGTGATTTCCCTTTATGTATAGCTACTTTCAAGTTTGTTCTAATTAAGAAAATGTCTCTTTATTCTTTTTCAGTATATAGAGTTTAGGGTGGAGATAAAACATCTGGAAGTTCTTTAGATACCAGCATGATCTGAATGGTTGGTAATGCATGTGGGACAGATCCTACATATCCAGTAGCCAATATGTATGATGCTGCTATGTATTTCAGTGATGTGCTGTTGACTAAATAATGAGAGATTTGAATTGTTCTTCCTGCAATGAAGCAAGTTGGAAAAATGCAATGCATCAGGCCAGTGCCACATTTTCTTCAGTGCCCTTTCTATCAGACAACTATAAAATATATGAATTTTCCTAAAAGTCATTTGGCCAGTGCCTGATTCTTCTCTGGGATAATCAGACCTTGAATCAGTGCAGATTAGAATATTAAAACCCAGTGATTATTTTCATATGTAAGAACAACCCTAATAGTTTCTTTTTTTCTCATTATGAACTGTAACAGAAACAATATATTTATTATAATTGCTTGCAACACTCCCTTTGAAGAATTTCATTCAAATATAAGAACATTTTATCTGAGCTGTAAACTCTGAAAAGTAGCTGCTTTAATTCCTTTTTAAACATGAGGAGAGTTACTGAAAAAGAAGGTAAGGTGAATGAGGATGTATTATATGTGCAGACGGGGTGAAATTCTCAGACATCTAATACACACTGTAAATGTCATTCTCTACCAGCAGGAAGATAGCTTTATTTTAAAAACTTAATAAAATGTGTAATTTGGGAATACTAGCAAGGAAGCTACTTCCAATGTCTTAATGTAATATTCAAATTTGAATTTTCAGTGCAATTGGTTTCTAAAGTAATAATGTGGATGCATATCCTTTTTTAACTATTAAATGCCTCAATTGATTATTAAAACATTTCCACTGTAACAGATTCATATGCATATTCATTATTTTATTAATTTATTAATTTACTTATTAATACATATGAAGGGACTATGAGGTACCAGGCATCTTTTTTTATTCATTTAATTATCAACATCTACCATTTGCCAATCACTGTTTTAGGAATGAAGACCACTCCAACAGGAAAAAACAAACAAACAAACAAAATGGTGCCTGACCTTTAAATGTTTATAGTCTGGTGGAGAAGGGATATAGAGACATGGACAGCAATTAATACAAGGGGCAGTGATATCACAAATATACCCTGTTACCAATTGAATCACAGTAAATCACACTATCCTAAGGCTAATATGACAGATTTTACATACAGTTCTATATAATCTGGTATTATGTGATTCTTTCTGATTTGTGACAGACTTGTTTCCAGACTAAAATTGCACATGTCTTCTTGATATATTCAAACTCTAGTTACTGGGTTTCTGCAGGTAGAAATTGAACCTGTAACTGTTTCAAAAACAATAAGATTCCATGTGTTAAAAATAAGCTGAATTTGCTGATGATCTTCATAACACAAACATTTGGGGAAATTTCAATGTCCACTCATGGAGTTCCATTTAAATCATGCCCCTGATTAAATCTCACAAAACATGCCAGACGCAGAGGCCAGATGCAGACTCACCTGGGTGGAATTTGATTAGACTTGGCAAGTCGAAAGATACTTAATGCAATTACCTTCTGATTAATTAAAGGCCACAGTTTGAAACAGTCAAGTTATTTTCTAGATACAAATCTTTCAGTATTAAATGCATCATCTTGACTAGCATGAGTTATGAGACCCGTCTCACAAGGGTGAGACAACTGTAAATCACAGGTGAATGATGTGCAGAATTTAGGAAAAATGAGATCAAACTGTAGTTTACCATCTCTTTCAGGGCATTTTTTTTGGAAGGTCTCTAATCAGGTATTTCAGAAGGTTCTGGCTTGATTTAGAATTCTGTTTGATGAAAGATCAGATGGTGAAAACACTACTCTTTCTACTAGTGAAGTATGTTTTCATTCTGCTGTAAGTTCATACCAGGAAAAAGACATTATTTTTCAAATAAAAAGCAATATAAGTTAGCTTAGACCCTGTACTATACTATAATAACTATGCTCTTTTGGCTTATATAAGATCAGATTTGATCATCGAATTTGCATCAACTAAGTCCTAGTGACATTCAAGAATAGAATAGGAGACTTTCTGTTAGATATGAGTTTGAGAAATAGAAGTTTGGACCCCTGGGTAGGAAACTCTTTGATGCCTCTTTCAGTGCTTCATATTGGCTAGTAGCCAGCTCTAAAAAGCTATGTGCAATGGTTTCACATTTGCTTCCTGCATACCCATAACAATACACAGCATTTTCAATGTTTATAATCTAACTCCCAGGAACTGACAAAATGTATTCATTTGCACCTTAGTTATTACAAATGTATTGTTTTTTGTAACAGTTGTAATCCCATTTCCTATCCTTTCTTATTTGAGTTTCAGAAGTAGGAAAAATATATGGCAGGGAAGAAGAATGTTGAACTGCAAGACCTGAGGTACACTTTATTTAAGTCATAATATAATGGGAACAAACTTTCACAGGTACATTTAATATTGTGAGGGGCTAGTTTTAAATTTTGTTCAGAAATTTTTTAGATTAGAGGTCTAGACAGAGAGGGTAGATATGTGCTATTGATTGATTATATTCAACACAAGAAGGATATAGTAGAAGAAATTTACTGATTTTTACAGTCTAGTTAAATTCCTGTAACACAAAATCATGAAAAGGCATTTAAACTCTTAAAACTTTTCTATCAGAATTAGTTTTCAATCTGCTTAGAATTGCTCATATAAACATTATTATTTTATGAAATCACATTTTTGAGTCACATTTGAATACCATCTGCAATATTTCTAGTGCGGGAGACAAAATTTTTGTTTTCAATCCTGATAATTTCCATCGTATTTGGCAGCCCACAACATTTTTACTAGATTTTCTAGAACTCGTTGTTCTTTTCTCCTATGCCATATTGGCATTTCAGTTAAATACAGGCAAAGAGGAGAGTAGGGTTTGATTACCAGTCATCAAAATTGACAAAGAATTATGTGACTTACTCTTGATATAATTGAGAAGAAAAGGCATATGTTCATGTATACATGCCAGCTCTGTGAAATATTAATACAAATGTTCTGCAAACACAAAGATGAATAAGAACTGGTCCCTACCTCAGAGGACTCACATTCTAGAGAGAGAAACAGATGTACAAGTGTGTTCAGGGGCCAAAAAGGGCAAACATGAGCCAGATAAACAGAGCAGGGGAGGACAAACACTGTGGAATAGCAATGAGGCAAATGGGAAAGTGGGTGGATAGGAGGTGTGAATCTTGAGAGAGAAAACTAAGTGTGACTGTGAACTTCCCAGGATATGTTAAGACATTGTGCTTTATCCTTAAGGGGTTGGGGATGACATTGGGAATTGCTTTTGATGTAGGTTTTGAATGGGTGAAAAACAAAACTGAAGTTAGGGAGATTTATTAAAAGACTACTGCACAAAGCTGAGCATGGTCGTATGCCTGTAATCCCAGCTACAGCACAGTCACATGCCTGTAATCCCAGCTACTCAGGAGGCTCAGGTGGGAGGACTGCTTGAAATAAAAGACTACTGCAGGACAATATTTTTTAAAAGAGACTATTATAGCAATCTAGGTGAGAAAGTATTGGGTCCAGATTATAGGTGTGGCATTGGAGCTGGAGAGAAGCAAATTGATTGAAAAAAGTACTTTAAAAATAGAAAAGATGTAGTGATGGTGAGATATGTCAGGAGTGATAGAGAAGATTGCCAGGTGCAGGGAATTTAAATAATGATAGGGCAAGTCTGTGAGGCTAAATGATGTTTCACTTTTGTCCAAGTTAATTTTGAGGTATTTATGAGACATCACTATAAATATCAACAATGAAACTCAGCACATTTTCATTTCCAAGTAAATAATGCAGTATATAAATGCTACTAATATTAGATAATTTAGCCCCACGTGAACTCCTCAATTGTTGCTATCAGAGCTGTAGCAGTTATAGCAGCAAGGAGGGGTTTATATGAGGGCTTCTTCTGTTCTGTTATTAAAGCTGTCTGAAGACATAATTTCCCATAGTAACATTTGCAATATAGTCACTGTTCATGAGTTGCTATGTTGTCTGTGGTATAATTGCTAAGAGTTCTTGTCTTTGGCTCACCTGTGAAAGTCAAGCAGACTGAAATGAATTATATGCCTAAGGTTCTTTTGTTTCAAGAAGAACTCCATAGTTCATGTCATCTACATGTATTCCTTATTAATAAACAGATGCAACCTTGAAACCCACAGCTTCTTACCCAACTCTTGCTATGGCTCTCTCAAGTTTGGCTCTTACAACTTCCTGTCTGGATGGTTCTTCATTCCTTACTGGTTCCCCACCTCCATACAGATTATCATCTCAAATCTGTCATAGTTTGCACAATTCTTTTTCCCTACAATATATTTACTTGTAGAATAAATGATTAAAATGAATAAGTTTTCAAAAACTGCATTTACCTGGTTTAGGTTCCCTTAAATGCATTGTTCTACACTTTTTTCCTCATAACCAAACATTTCAGTGACTTTCCATTGAATAGATTCAGAATTTATATTCAGCATCTTTAGCCTGAAATTTAAAGGCCTTCAACAATCTTGTTCCCAGTTACTTTCTAAAACATCTTTTTCTGTACTTGTTCTTGCAAATGCTTCTGTGCAAAAGATCCATTTACTTCCTCCTGAACAAGTCATATGTTTTTCTTCTGAACCTCTGCCCTAAGCATATTTTTTGGCCAAAATGCCCTACTTCCTCTTCACTACTCTTCCAAATTCTTACCCTTTCTTTGCAACCTGGCTCTGGCTTCATCTCCTTCATGAAGTTTCCATGAAGCCTCCAGCCACCAAGACCTCTTCTTTCTCTGAATCTCTGAAGTATTTATCATCTACCCAAGCTTCCTACAATCATGTATAGTGTTGCCCCTTTTCCTTTTTACAATGTTACACATCTGCTCTGCTTGTCATTGACATAACCCTCCTTGAGGGTAAAGTTAACACTTAAGCAGACAGAAATTGAAAATGTTTCATATGGCCCCATGCCCACGCAAAAAACCCCTCTCAGTTAAAACCTCCTAATGATGCTGGCAGTGATACAGTCTGGCACTAACTGACTTTGGCTTAATGATCAGGCTGCATTTTGAATGTGTAAAATGTAGCTTGCATATGGAATTCTACTATTAAGACTGTCAAAGTGAAGTTACCCTCTGAAAGATAATTCTCCAGTAAAAAAGGTACTCCATCTGTAGATGTTGCCTTAAAATTACAATGTTTCTCTGGTTAGAGAGAAGTATCCAAAATTTGCTACAATAAAAAAGAATATTATAACCTCATTGATGATACTAACACAGCTAAAGAAGGATATGCTACTGGTGGTGATGGTCTGTTTAGATTTAAATACAGGGAAGCTCAAAGAAGAAGATGTTAGCATGTTCATAGGCTGGGGAGGAAAGAGAGGAAGGAGAAAGACTGTGGCATAAAAAGTGGATGGCAGGAAGAGAAAGAGGATGGGGAGGAGGAGGAAAGAGAGGAAGGAAGAGGAGAGAGAGAGAGAAGGAAAAAAGAGAATGAGAATGTATTAATATTTGGCCAAGGCTTACATTCTTAACACCAAAATTGTAATCTGTTGTAAAAGATAGCTCAAAATCATTCACTTTCCCCTGATTACCAGTAATCCTCTAATTATTCAAGAAAGGAGTGGGCCCATGTGACATGCAAACCTAAAGGCTCTTTGAGTCCCTGCTCAGCAAGCGTCCTTATCATAAATTAATATACCAGCAAAATGTATTTGGCTACAAAACCTTTTGTAGATGGAATATTTGCCTCCAAACCAGTGTTCCTCAAATATATGTTGAAAATGATCCATTAAATTACTCTAGTTACTTTCTTTAAAGGAAAGGAAATCCTATTTAGATTAATAACAAAGTACTATTTAAATGATTTTTAACTTGGCCCTTTATGCAAATATTCAATAAATCATTGGTATATAAATTTACCTACAAAATTATCTCAGGGATTATATGTGAAGTTCGTACATAAGTATTCTGCTCTTTGATGAAAGGGGAAACGAGATGGTTGTCAACATTACCATCAGCAAACATTTGTTCAGAATCAGGGCCTACCAATTCACAATTGCAAAGATGTAGAAACAACCCAAGTGCTTATCAATGCATGAGTGGATTAATAAAATGTGGTATATGTATGCCACAGAGTTCTACTCAGCCACAATAAAACAATTGTGATCTAGCACCTCTTGTATTACCCTGGATGGAGCTGGAACCCATTCTACTAAGTGAGTATCACAAGAATGGAAAAACAAGCACCAAATGTACTCACCATCAAATTGGTATTAACTGATCAACACTGAAGTGCACATATAGTAATAATATTCATCAGGTGTTGGCAGGTGGGAGGGGGGGAGAAGGAATGGGTATATACACACCTAATGCCTGTGGTGTGCACCACCTGGGGGATGGACACGCTTGAAGCTCTGACTCGGGTGGGGCAAAGGCAATATACATAACCTAAACATTTGTACACCCGTAATATACTGAAATAAAAAAAAAAGAACCACAACAAAAAAAAGAATCAGGGCCTATCATAGCACTAGTAGCAATGGGACCTTCATAAAATGAAACACTGTGGAGTCTAAATCTTAAGCTAATTTCGAATTTATGGAAAAGCCAAATATATATATGTAGCAAGAAGTAAATTATATAATACAAATATAGTACATAATACAGCAAATCTCACATATATAATGGCATAGAGATTGAATTATTAGTTTTAGGAAATGAAAAAGAGGTTAATATAATGAAAAACTCAGGTTTTATAAACAGGAGACCTTTGGAGAAAAACTCACCCTGGCAAACATTAGCTGAGTGAGCCTGGGAGAATTACTCAACTCTCTATGTCTCAGTGTTTTCATCTTGAATATTCATATAACTATGTCCACATTGCAGACTATATATACTCTTGCACAGAAGACCTGTGTTGAGCCTGATATTTAATTTAGGGTAGTTATTATTTTATGGTTATTGTCATGTTGGATTTAATAGACAGAGACATGATATATATAGATATTGGTTATTCTTCCTTACCTATTTCTGCAGAAGAGACTTTGCAAAGATTATCTCTAGCAGTATCTTAATTTCATGCTAAATCTTTTCCCCAGAATGAATAAATCCTTTCTAATGAAATGTTCTACTGCTCACTCAGGGGTTTTCTAATCACTCAGTTCAAAACCTCTTGCATACATTTTATCCAACTGTCAGCCCCTGGCATGATTTTGCTTGGTTTTCCATTCAACTCCGTAGTCTTCAGTGCTACTTTCCCAAGCACAGTACATCCCTGAGTCCCTTTGTCAAATCTTGGAAACATTTCATTCAATGCTGGTTATTTGCTTTCTACCTCTCATTACAGTTTCCTAGTCTACACTCTCTTCCTTTACATCTCAGCTGATGATCTAGATTATGCCTTCACTGAGAAGACTGGACCTACCCAACACCAATAGCCTAGAAAGCACTGGCCAGAAACTCTTGGAATTGTCTTCGGTTTGTCCCCATTATTCTCTTAATATGGTTTTAGATGGCATGTGGTGGATTAATCATGACAGTTATTTTTTTAAGTATTATTTCACCATGCTAAATGCAGTTTTAATTTTAACTTTTTAAAATCAATGATAGTCTTTTTATAAAATATAGATAATAAGAAAAAGTTAAAGGCATAATTATAGATACTCCTTGATTAATGTCAGGGACTCCCAAAGACAGTCTCTGTGAGTGTACATTAGAGTAATATTTCCACATTAGAGATTGATGACAACAGGATGATTGATTTGCTTCTAAGATATAGGTTAATATTTCATTTAGTGGCTTTCAATGTATTGTATTGATTCCAAAGACTATAATTTTGGTAAGGAAAACCATTCTGGTAATCTTTGGTTATTATGAAAATGCTGTTTACCTCAATATCAAGGCAGCCAGCAATATGACTATAATAGGAACTGCAATATATTATTAAAAAGAACATTATTTCGAAGTCACAGTCCTAACCATAATTCATAGAACTGTCACTGTACTAAGAAGGAAGTTGTTGATAAAATAGATTAGACCAGGATAGAGAATCCAGAAATAACTCCACATATCTATCGTGAACTTATCTTTGACAAAGGTGCCAAGAACATACAGTAGGTAAAAGATAGTTTCTTCAATAAATGGTACAATATCCACATGTGGAAGAATGAAACTAGACCCTTATCTCTCACCAAATACAAACATAAAACCAAAATGTATTAAAGACTTACATCTAAGACCTGAAACTATGAAACCAATAAAAGAAAACTTTGGAGAAATGCTACAGGACATTGGTCCAGGCAAGGATTTTTTGAGTAATATCCCCAAAGCACAGGCAACCAAAGCAAAATTGGAGAAATAGGATCACATCAAGCTAAAAAGCTTTTGCACAGCAAAGGAAATAATCAACAACCTAAGAGACAACTCACAGAATGGGAGAAAATATTTGCAAACTAATAACCAGAATATATAAGGAGCACAAACAACTCAATAAGAAAAAAATCAAATAATTCAATTAAGAAATGTTCAAAGGATGTGAACAGACATTTCTCAAAAGAAGACACACAAATAGCCAACAGGTATGTGAAAAATGCTCAACATCATTAGTCATCAGAGAAATACAAATCAAAAGTATAATAAAAAATATCTACTCTCTCCAGTTAAAATGACTTTTATAAAAAAGATAGATAATAATGAGTGCTGGAGAAGATGTGGATAAAGGAAAATGCTTATATACTGTTGGTGGGAATATAAATTAGTGTAACCACTATGGAGATAAGTATGTAAGTTCCCCCCAAAATTGAAAACAGAACTACTATATGACACAGAAATCCCACTACTGGGTATATATCCAAAGGAGGGGAAATCAGTATATTGAAAAGATACCTGCACTCCCATGTTTATTGCAACATCATTCACAATAGCTAAAATTTGGAATCAACCTAAGTGTCCATCGATGGATTAATGGATAAAGAAATTGTGGTACATATATACAATGAAATATTACATAGCCATAAAAAGAATGAAATCCTGCCATTTGAAATAACATGGATGGAGCTGGAGAACATATGTTAAATGAAATAAGCCAAGCTCTGAAAGACATCTCTCTCATGTTCTCACTCATATGTGGGAGCTAAATATTAAAAACAATTGCTTGCATGGAAAGAGAGAGTAGGATGATGGTTACCAGAAGCTGGGAAGGGTAGCAAGGGGGGAGAGGGATAAATTAGGGATGGTTAATGAGTACAAAAATATAGTTAGATAGATAGGATGAAAATATTTAATAATACAACAAAATTACTATAATCAATAATAAGTTAGGTACACTTTAAAATAAGTGGAATTGGAATATTCCTAACACAAAGAAATAATAAATGCCTGAGGTGACAGATATCTCAATTACCCTGATTTTATTAATTCACATTGTATGCTTGTATCAAAGCATCACATGTACCCTATAAAGATACACAGCTATTATGCACCTATAATAATTTTTAAAAAATGAAGAAATAGATTAGACCAAGATTTCCTCAAAGAGCCTGAAGAAGAAAAATGCCTATTAAAGTGAATAATAATAACTGCTACTACAACAACTACCACTTATTGAGTGTTTATGAGGCATCAGAAATTCCGCTGAGCACTTTCCTTAAATTATTTCATTTACTTCTTAGACCAAGGGTAAGATACTCTGACATTTGGTTTTAAGCAAATTAACTTCTAGGGAGACCTGCTACAAATGTAGATTTTACATAATACTACTACTAATAGTAATAACTTATTTATAATGTATCAGATACTCTGCTGAGTGTTTTATATCAATGATCTCATTTAAGCCACTACTAATGTCTCCATATTACTGATTGGAAATTGATGATCACATAATTTGTATCAGAGCTGGGATTCAAACTCAGGCCTTATTAAAGCCAATACCTATAAACTTGATAGTTGATAGGTCATTCACAATTTGCTGTAAACTGCCTCCTCAAAAATGGGCAGGGTAGCTTGCTGTGATGGCAGCATTCTAGTAAATTCTATCCAGAGTCATATATATAGAGACCCAACGGTGAGAAAATGGCAAACCTTTCTCCCAAGCATTTGAGATGTATAAAAAGTAAAAATGAAAAGTCTGTGAAAGCTTGTGGAAGAGAACTATATTCCTAAAAGCAACAAGACATGTAATAAATGTTTTTTCTTTTTTTCTAGATTTTTTTAGATTAAATCATCCATACTATCATATATTGTATGGGTACTATTATATGATAAATATACTAAATATTACCAAATAATAGCAGTATTGGCCAGGCTCGGTGGCTCATGCCTGTAATCCTAGCACTCCGGGAGGCCAAGGCGGGAGGATCACTCAAGGTCAAGAGTTCAAAACCAGCCTGAGCAAGAGCAAGACCCTGTCTCTACTAAAAATAGAAAGAAATTAATTGGACAACTAAAAATATATGGAAAAATTAGCCAGGCATGATGATGCATGCCTGTAGTCCCAGCTACTCAGGAGGCAAAAGGATTGCTGAGGCAGAAGGATTGCTTGAGCCCAGGATTTTGAGGTTGCTGTGAGCTAGTCTGACTAGAGGCCACGACACTCTAGCCCAGGCAACAGAGTGAGACTCTGTCTCAAAAAAAAATAAATAAATAAAAAATAAATAATGGCAATATTGATAACCATGAGAGAATAAGACAGTTTTCATCTACAAATGGAGGGGTGAGCCAAATACTAACTGGTCCTACCAACAGGAGAGAGTTTGCTTCCTACTATTAAAAATATAGAAGTTTGTTGCTGCTGTGATTGCCTTTGGGGACTTCTTCATAAACTCTTTGCCTAGGCCAATGTCTAGGAGAGTGTTTCCAACATTTTCCTCTAGAATTCTAATAGTTTCGTACCTTAGGTTTAAGTCTGTTATCCAGCGTGAGTTGATTTTTGTGAGAGGTGAAAGGTGTGGGTCTTGCTTTAGCCTTCTACAAGTGGCTATCCAGTTTTCCCAACACCATTTATTGAAAAGGGATTCTTTTCCCCAGCATATGTTTTTGTCTGCTTTGTCAAAGATTAGATGGCTATATGAGGATGGTTTTATATCAGGATTCTCAGTTCTGTTCCATTGGTCAATATTCCTATTTTTATGCCAGTACCAGATTGATTTAATTACTACAGCTTTGTAGTATAGTTTTATATCTGGCATATTAATACCTCCCATTTTGTTTTTGTTGCCTAGAATTGCTTTTGATATTCGGGGTCTTCTTTGGTT
>VSMD01090306.1:0-30037 GCA_008750895.1 Mirza zaza | reverse complement strand
AGTGCCGTGGCATCAGCCTAGCTCACAGCAACCTCAAACTCCTGGGCTCAAGCAATCCTGCTGCCTCAGCCTCCCAAGTAGCTGGGACTACAGGCATGCGCCACCATGCCCGGCTAATTTTTTCTATATATATTAGTTGGCCAATTAATTTCTTTCTATTTATAGTAGAGATGGGGTCTCGCCCTTGCTCAGGCTGGTCTCGAACTCCTGAGCTCAAACGATCCGACCACCTCGGCCTCCTAGAGAGCTAGGATTACAGGCTTGAGCCACCGCGCCCGGCCAAAAAAAAAAAAAAAAATTTTTTTTAAAAGACAGTCTTACTATGTTGCCCAGGCTGTAGCACAGTGGCTGTTCACATGCTCGATCACAGAACACTACTGCCTTGAACTCCTGGCCTCAAGAGATCCTCCTCACTCAGCCTACCAAGTAGTTGGGACTGCAGGTGCAAGCCAGTGGCACCTGGCAAAAAAATTTTTAAGCAAATTAGGTGGGTGGGGTCGCACACAGCTATAATCCTAGCTACACAGGGGGCTGAGGCCAGAGGATCACTTGAGTCCAGGAGTTTGAGGTTGTAGTGAGCTATGGATGACACCACTGCACTCTACCTGGGGCAACAGAATGAGACTCTGTTACAATAAAAAAAAAATGTTTAAGTTAGATGTCAACATTTTTAAAAATGGGTAAACCAATACACAATTCTGGATTTCTGGATACTCTTGAAAACAGTGACCATCTGATCACACAGAGACAATGTTTTAGCAAGCCAACAGTCAGCTGGAGCTGAGAAAGGACTGCTCAGTTCACCAGAGTCCTGCTCAGTTCATTTTGCTTATCTACATGCCTTGCCTGAATTCTGCAGGTACAGGAATTGGAGATGTCTGACCTAAATCCCCTCCTTTCCATTTCCACTGCCATTACACTTGTTAGCACTGAATCCACTTACTTCTTGCTTAAACTACTGTGACATACCAATTAATGTCCTTGTCTCCATCTTATCCCCCAATTTCTTATCACCTCCCTGCTTAAAAACTTTCACTAGCTTCTTTCTCACTATACACAATTCAAATGATTTAGCTTTATATTCCAGGCCCTCCTGATCTGGCCTTCCCCAGGAAATCTTTTCCAGTTTTATATTCTATTCCCATTTAGCCCATCTTTCAATGACTTCTATCCATGCACTTCCTTCATTTTTTAGCACCAAGCTGTGTTCAGACTGTTTCTTTAACTGGAATTCTCCTCCCCAATCTGTTCATCTACACTTCCAGGCTCAGACATTACATAAAGCATTTCCCCCAATTCCCATTCCCACACACAACCTCCCCAGCCTGGGCTGCCTAAGCTGGACCTTCTTGATTTTCCAGTTTCTCTTCTACTTTCTATACATTTTGTCACAACTTTTCAATCTAGTACTAAAGCTATTGGTATGCACATCTAAATTCTTCTCAGAGGAAAATCTCCCTGAGGGCAGAGTGTCTTATTCTCTCTCTCCCCCCTAATGCCATATGTGGTATCATTCACAGAACAAGCACTTAGTAGTTATTAAATAAATGAATTTATTCCTGTCTGTAACAACTTTGTTCAAACAGGAGTTATCTCAGTATTTGAGGCATGCAGGGGAACAACATTGCCCTCAAGAGTCAAAATTGGGCTGGACTCGGTGGCTCACGCCTATAATCCTAGCACTCTGGGAGGCTGGAGGATAGCTCAAAGTCAGGAGTTCGAAACCAGCCTTAGCAAGACCAAGACCCCGTCTCTACTAAAAATAGAAAGAAATTAACTGCCCAACTAAAAATATGTAGAAAAAATTAGCTGGGCATGGTGGTGCATGCCTGTAGTCCCAGCTACTCAGGAGTTTGAGGCAGAAAGATTGCTTGAGCCCAGGAGTTTGAGGTTGCTATGAGCTAGGCTGATGCCATGGCACTCTAGCCCGGGCAACAAAGTGAGACTCTGTCTCAAAAAAAAAAAAAAAAGAGTCAAAGGAGCAGTAGTTAATCTCAGATATTAAAAAGGTTTCTGCCCTCCAAAGGGCCATGGTACATAGGCAGGTATACAATATATCTACAGTATTAAAATTCCAGGGCAGGGCAGATTAAGGAGGAAAGAATGTCTTTTTTAGGTTGGAAGGAGTAACGATGAAAAAAATATTAGAAACAGTGCCCAAGGATTATTCATTTGTTTTCTGTGTATGTGCTTGCTCCCCAACTACCTTGAGAACAGAACTTGTGTTATCAACGCAGTAAAGCATAGTGGTTAGGTGCTGGCTCTGGAATCGGACTGCCTGGATTTGCACCTTGGCTCTCATATTTCTTAGGGTGATAACACTCGACAAATGACTTAATCTCATCTATAACATTACCTTAACACCTTTCTCCGAGGATTAATGTAGTATTAAGTGAGGTCATATAGAAGAGCACACAATAAGAGCTCAATAAATGTTTATACAGCGTGCCTGTACACATAAGTGTCTACCACAAACGACTGAGGAACTAATGCTGGCTGTTCTCAATAACAGTTAATAGCCGACTCCAATCACCACGACACCAGCTCTACAAGAGTTCTTGACACCTAAGTTTCCACATCTATAAAATGGGGTTGTCATTGTACCTACATATTGGGGTTTTGGAGGAGTAATCAATTCACACAGTGTGCTTAAAACGGTGCTCCACAAATGTTAGCCCTACCACATACAGGCCAAGCTCCTATGGAAATCGTACCAAAAGGCAGGAAAGGAAAAATCTGACCCTGTTTTAAGAATTAAGTGGAGCACTTAGTCCTGACTTTCCCGAATGGGTTCCACGCAAGGGACCTCCACCCAAACTCAGCCAGGGGCCCAGTACCTGAGTCGCCCCCCGCGCTGAGACCCTGGACATCAGGCTCCTTATGCGCGCTGGACGGCTGGTGCGGAACCGAGACGACACTGGTCGAGGGTTCAGGAGGCACGGGATCCATGGAGGCGGATGCTGTACACTGGCTTAGTGTGTGTATGGGCAAAGGGAGCTCAGGCTAGGAGATTAAGGGTAGGCGGCCGTGCAGGATGGGCGCGAAGGCGGGGGCCTCAGGGCTAGCATTCCTCTAGCAACGGCAGAGAGACGATGCTCTGCCGCAGTGCGGTTGCGGCATCTGCGCGCTTCCCGAGGGCGCATGCGCGCCTTTTTCGCGCCGCAAGTTCAAGGGGCGGGTCATCTCTGTCCCCATACCCTGAAACTCTCTACCCACAACTCCCCGGGTTCACATGACGTCTCCATATGCGCATGCGCCACAGAGTCCCGCCCTCAAATCCCATGGGCCTCTGCGGAGAGCTATTTAAGTGTCTCCCGTCGGCTGGTCGTTCTCGTTTTTCTGTTACTGTTGGTGAGTGCTTTTGTCTGTCTTGTAGCTGTTGCGTTTTGTGGGTTCTCCTCCTCCCCCACCCTTTTAAATGGTCGCGCGAGCGTGGCGTGCCTTAGACCTGGGTTTTACCTGGTTGGTGGCCAGGGCGGGGGCGGATACGGTGTACTCCGTGGCCTCGAGGCATCGAAGCAGCTGTGGGGCTTTGTGAAGGACAAAATGGCGATGGCGGGCAATGCTCGTGGCCCTCCCTATGATGAGGACCTTGTCACAGACCTGTACTGAGTTCCGTGAGGATAAGTAACTCTGAGGAGACGGGCCCTGCACAGCTTTCGACTCGACCATCGCTCCAGAAAACAGCGTTTTGCACATATCGGGTATTAACCTTATGATGTCTTGGGCTCTTGTCTACAGTTTTCCGGCGCACGTTTGAATAGAAGAGAGCTCACTCGTGGAAGTAAGTGCTTATGGCGGTTTTGTACCTCTCGTTGAGTATATGGCAGTCCTATGGGATGTGCTACGGTGATGATTTTAAGAATTGAACTCTCTCTTTCTGATGAATTAATGGAGAAAGCACAAAAATTCTGAGTAGCATCGCATGCGGCAAATATTTGAGGTCTTCTGGTTTTCAGTTCTGAGGTGTTAGTAAAGCCCGGTGTTTTTCAGATGTTTAGCTCAAAGGAGCTTACTGGTGGGAGAATGAGACAAGATCCATCTTTCTGCAAAGCCGGCATTGAAATGATGCTCCAGGTGGGTGTTTATGCTATTATGGGGAAGGGGACACTAGGTGACCACTCCATGATGAACTCAAAATGACAAGCATATGACTGAACTTAGAAGTGATGTCATCTTACTGCTGAGAAGTGGGCCAGGGGTATTCACGGGTCTTTGAATGGCCACTGTTAGGTACGTACATACAATGCCTCCCTTTTCTGTCTCCAGCATCTCATAACCTTTCCTGAGGAACTCAACTGCCTGCCAGGGTGAATATAGGTAATTGGCCAAATGGGAATTCGGGGTATGTGGTCTTGTAAATGGTCTCAACAATCAGGAGGGCAAAATGGATGGCATAGTGATGTTGCATTTTTGCTCCTTTCATCTTATCCCTCCTGAGGTGATTTTTCTGGGGAGGAAGAGCACAACTCAGCAGTAAAGTTGGGTCTTTGTGAAAGTGTGCTCTTCCTTTGTCCACATTACATCACTGTCAGATGATTTGAATTGATAAGCTGATGCTCTGTGAGGTACAACAGTTAATAGCATGTTAGAGTTCTGATGACAGTGTTGTTAATGAAGAAATCTTGTTCTACCCTGATACTTGAAAATAACCATTTGCTCCCTTTTTTCCAGATCATCCCAATGATAGTATGTCCCTCTATCTTAGGGTAAGTTGATTCTCTAGATATTATAATGAATTATGTATTTGAGCTCGTTATCCAAAGATTGGCTTTACCTTTTTGGTATTTGTCACTGAAGCCTGTTTGAGCCATAAAGCTTTCTGGTTCTTAATTGCCTGTAGTGATGTTTCTTGACCTCTACTTATTTCTCCTAGATGCATGCCGATCTGCCCAGGGTCAAGGTAGTTCTAGGAAGAGTTGAAAGTGGTAAGTATTTGTCAATTGTAGCTTGCCCAGGGTCCAGTGCCAGTGAGGACACCCCTGTTCTAACCCTAGAGCCAGTAATGGTGAACTCACTGGGGTAACTGGGAGACAGGATGAGAACTTGTTCCATAAGGAACTGTCTGGGGTGCAGCAAATGCTTAAAGATAGCATTTGCTTAGTTTTTCTTGGCATGTCCATTGACAAGCATAGCTAGAACAGCTACGGCTGCTTTGGATACTTTGCTAATTAAATGATTTGTTTAATTAAGGAGCAGCCTGTTCCTGTGTCTATTGAAAAGCCTTTGAAGTTGAGAGGTTAGTTTTTTGTTTCTTAAGATTTATGCTACAAGTAAGCAGTTTCTGTGATGAATCAAACTAGCTCACTATGATTGACAATGAAAACACGTGAACACCTGAGAAACTGGAGAGAAAGGGGAGTGAAGAGAAAGCATTTTTAGGGAACCTTTTACCCATGGCTTTCTTTTCCCCCAGGTACTATGACCAGTAACCTGCTTGTTGGTTCCAAGGTGAGTAATTTTCAATATATGCTCCATGCGTGTAGTGTATTGAGTAGGAAAAAATGCCTTTTTAGGTCTATATATGATGACTTACATGGAATCTCGTTCGGCTGATGACTTGGCTGTTGAGAATTGGAAATCTGATTTTATATGAATGATGGCTTAAGTGGGAACAACTTAGCACAGGATATAAACATTAGTAATAACTTGGTCTTGTTTGTTTCAGGTCCAGCACCTTGTCTGAAGCACTCAAAATGATTTAAGGTAAATGCCCTTGCAACACTTACAAATAAAATTGGTCAATTTGTGCGTGTTGTGGCACTTGGTTTGGGTGGCTATGTAAAGCCGTTCCTGAACTACTTGTCATGAGTTTCTGCTCACCAATGATGAGTTGAATACCGCCCCAGTCTGATCACTGTGACTGAAAGGTATTTTCTGAACTGAGCTTGCCTTGCAGTGACAAGTTCTAAAACAGTTAATTGAGTAGGCTTTACAGCTAATTAGAAAGTTTTTCAGACTAGTGGTTTCTATAAGTGTGTCTTGAAAATTACATAACCTATACAGATCTGTCTTCCAAGCAACAAAGTGGTTGAGAAACTTAATTCTTGATTTCTTTATTTTGCAGGGAAACTAAGCCATGTTTCTGCAGAGCTCTACACTGAAATTAGAGGTGAGTAAACTTAAATGTAAGATAGGCTAAGCTAAAATTTCCCGATGAAGAAACATTTACACGTCTTACTTCCTGTCCCAGTCCCAGAGCCTGTAAAGGTGAACCCACTGAGACTGGCTGGGGGAGAAGAGGAAAGTTTGTTCCAGAAGGAACTGTCTGAGGGCTCATAAGGATTTCTGTACAAGGACAGAAGAATCATCACTTGTTGAAACATTTGTTTATTTTTTTTCAGGTCTGAGAAAAGGACAAAACACACACCTGAATGGTAGGTATCTGCTCAAATATTTATTGGTGCTTAATACTTAATAGATTATAAGTTGAGTACTTTCCTGTAAGCTTAGAAGTTATAGAGTGGTGTGTGCATACATTTATGCTTTCTCATTCAGTAAGAACTGAGAAATTAAATTCTAAGCTCCCCAAATTACTGAAGAGACCCCCCTCTTGATCAAGGGGACATTCTTGGCCATGACAAAAGACAGGAGGTTAGACATGCTTTATTGTACCCCCTTCCCTTTTGTAGTTTAGATACAAATGACAAATTAATATTAAAATAGAAATCAGAATGGCATCTTTGTGGCAATAAGATGGCAAATTGTAAACAATACCCAAGTCCATACCAGGAAGGGTTAAGTCACCCATCCCTACACTTAATATTGCAACTGTCATATGAGATTTTTCATTTTTCTCTGCCAGCTAAACAAGCACTGCCCTTTGGATAAGCAATAGGAGCTCATCCAACGCCAGACTCCTATACCACAAGCCATAACTACAGCTTTAATCGGACAAGAGACTGATTTCAGTAATACTCTTCCTGGGTGGCCACCAACAATGAGCTGCTGCATCCTTGAGTGCATTTGTGCCCCTGCTTCACTGTTGGAGGCGTAGGGCCCCAATGTGATAATTTCAACATAAGTTTCCACCCCAGAGTGAATATAGGTCTTATGTAAGTAACATGCAAAGATAAAGTTCTCCTTCATTACATTTGTAGATCTCATGATTTTCCACTTCATAAATTGGAGAACATCAGAAAGGGAATTTGTAAGTCCTTTGTTGTACAACCTAGCTGTCTGAGTATACTATCATGTCTTAGTTTTCACAATAAAGTTGCTTTTTTAAACATGTACTGTGATTCATGCCTTTGGGTGGGTCTAGCTGGGCACAAGGAAATAAGCCCTGAGAATGTGCTTAGTGTAGCAGTTTGCTTAATGCTGGATTTCTAAGACTAAGGAAGCAGTATTCAACCAGTTTGATTGCATTCTTAAGGGGATTTTTCCTCATGTACCCCTACTGTAGGAATCCTGCATGAAGCCCTAGTAGGGTTTCAGCAGCATTTTAGCTATGCCTTAAATGACTTCAGCCCACTTGAATTAAGACACTAGGGGCCAGGCAAGAAGACATGGCAGTGAAAGGTCTCTTAGGCTGTGTTGGGCTTATTGTGTCACCCACTTCCTGCATAGGAATCTTCAGCATGGTGTTTAGCTATCCCTTGTGTTTTGAGACAGTCTTGCCTGGGCTAATGTGCAGTGGTGTTAACTATAGCATTAAGCACTCCTGGCCATAAACAATCCCACTTTGGCCTCTCAATGTGCTGGGATACAGTCATGTGCCACTGCTGGCCAAATCTGCCTTTCTATTGACCCTGGGAAAGCTGGCTTTGGGAAAGAGTACAGGAGAAAATAGCAAGCCTGTGAGGTATAAAGTTGTATACCTTAAGTCAGTGGTTCATAAGGTGAATTTCAGCATGGCTTACAGGCTATCCAGAAAGTATCCAGCCAGGTAACATGAAAACTACATATAGGCTGGGTGTGGTGGCTCATGCCTGTAATCCTAGCATTCTGGGAGGCTGAGGCAGGAGAATCGCTCAAGGTCAGGAGTTGGAAACCAGCTTGAGCAAGAGCGAGACTCCATCTCTACTATAAGTAGAAACAAATTAATCGTTCAACTGAAACTAGAAAAAAATAGCCGGGCATGGCGGTGCATGCCTGTAGTCCCAACTACTCTGGAGGCTGAGGCAGGAGGATCACTTGAGCATAGGAATTTGAGGTTGCTGTGAGCTAGGCTGATGCCATGGCACACTTGCCTAGGGAACAGTGATACTGACTCAAAAAATAAAACACATGTACCCTAAAATAGATACAACTATTTTTTTTTTCAGACAGTCTAGCATTATTGCCCAGACTACAGTGAATGCTGTGGCCTGTACAACTATTATGTACTCAGATTTTCTTTTAGACCAGGTATGGTGGCTCACACCTGTAATCCTAGCATTCTGGGAGGCCGAGGTGGACAGATTGCTCAAGGTCATGGTGGCATGTCTGTAGTCCCAGCTACTCAGGAGGCTGAAGCAGGAGGATTGCTTGAGCCCAGGAGTTTGAGGTTGCTGTGAGCTAGGCTGGCGCCACGGCACTCACTGTAGCCTGGGTAACAAAGCAAGATTCTGTCTCAAAAATAAATAAGTAATAACTCTTACTTAGTCAAAACTGTTTCTAAGAAAAGGCAGATAAACCACATCTATTCTGTATACAAACTGAATGCTACGATAATCATGTAACTCAGCCGCAGTCTATTAGTTAAAGAACAAAGAGGCCGGGCCCGGTGGCTCACGCCTGTAATCCTAGCTCTCTGGGAGGCCGAGGTGGGTGGATCGTTTGACCTCAGGAGTTCGAGACCAGCCTGAGCAAGAGCGAGACCCCATCTCTACTATAAATAGAAAGAAATTAATTGGCCAACTAATATATACAGAAAAAATTAGCCGGGCATGGTGGCACATGCCTGTAGTCCCAGCTACTTGGGAGGCTGAGGCAGCAGGATTGCTTGAGCCCAGGAGTTTGAGGTTGCTGTGAGCTAGGCTGACGCCATGGCACTCACTCTAGCCTGGGCAATAAAGTGAGACTCTGTCTCAAAAAAAAAAAAAAAAAAACAAAGAGATTATGTGCTTCTTAATGGGAGGCTGTTTCTCCACTAACCGGGACATGCTTTCAAGAAGGGGAGGAAGGAACACAGCCTGGTGAAATGGAGCCTGATGTCCCTGCTCCCAGGCTAACATTCTCTTTAATCCTCCCCTGTGGCTATGGGAACTCTTCATGTCTAACCACTTTGAGGCTATCAGAGCATGAGGCTCCTCGGGCTTTGAGGTGGGAGTCTGCTTTGCTGTACTCCTGGATATTTGGAATGTTCCCCAACTAGGCAGTTAACCTCTGCCCTTATTGAAGCATTCCTTCATCTCCTCTTTCCCACGGTCTCATGAATGGAGTCTCTAGGCCATTGCACCCCAGTAATCCATATCCCATCAGGTTTGGAGTCTGCTTCTGCCACTTTTTTTTGTTTGTTTGAGACAGTCTCACTGTGTTGCCAGGACTAGAGTGCCGTGGCGTCAGCCTAGCTCACAGCAACCTCCAACTCCTGGGCTCGAGGAATCCTGCCTCAGCCTCCCGAGTAGCTGGGACTACAGTTATGCCTGATTTTTTTTTTCTATGTATTTTTAGTTGGCCAATTACTTTCTTTCTATTTATAGTAGAGACAGGGTCTCGCTCTTGCTCAGGCTGGTTTTGAACTCCTGACCTCCAGCAATCCGCCCACCTCAGCCTCCCAGAGTGCTAAGATTACAGGTGTGAGCCACCACATCTGGCCTAAGTAAGAGTTATGTGTTCCTGTTTTAGTAGGTAAACAAAGTAATTAGCAAAACTTGTGACTCCTTGGGGAGCCTTGACAATTCTATACGTTGTGACTCATGATTTTTTTCACGTGAAACCCTAATGGTCTGTATCACAAAGTAGAGAATAAACGTGGGTGCTGGACTTCAGTTGGTCCCACCTAGCCCATGGGAGTGCTGGTGGTCCCCCGATTTCCCCACATCCTTATACCTTTTACCTTGTGTCCATGTCTCTCTTTCCCATCTTGTACAGCGCACACTGCCTGGGGGCCCATATATATTGGGGGCATCTCGAACCTCCAATACACACCGAGGCAGTCAGCCTGACAGTGAGTGCCGTGGCGTCAGCCTAGCTCACAGCAACCTCAAACTCCTGGGCTCAAGCAATCCTCCTGCCTCAGCCTCCCCAGTAGCTGGGACTACAGGCATGTGCCACCACGCCCGGCTAATTTTTTCTATATATGTTAGTTGGCCAATTAATTTCTTTCTATTTATAGTAGAGACGGGGTCTTGCTCTTGCTCAGGCTGGTTTTGAACTCCTGACCTCGAGCAATCCGCCCGCCTTGGCCTCCCAGAGTGCTAGGATACAGGCGTGAGCCACCACCCCTGGCCAAGCCCAGGGGTTTGAGGTTGCTGTGAGCTAGGCTGACGCCACGGCACTCTAGCCGGGGCAACAGAGTGAGATTCTGTCTCAAAACAAACAAACAAAAAAAATCTTCAAGAGTTAAAGAGGGGTTTAAGAGTTAAAATGGGGCACTGCTGTTTTCATTACAAGTCTTTTAACACTACTTAACAATTTAAGGCTGTGGTCCCCAATCCCCAGGCCACAGCCCAGTACCAGTCACGTATCACTGCCTGAGCTCCACACCACCTCCTCCCGACCCATGACACCCCACCCCGCCACACATGGAAAAATTATCTTCTAGGAAACCAGTCCCTGGTGCCAAAAAGTTTGGGGACCACTGATTTAAGGTATATCAGTTTCATGAAAATAAAACATGAATGAAAAAGTTTTTCATGTACCCACATGGAAAGAATACTCTTCCCTTTGCTTCTCTTCACATGTCATCAAAGCCAGTGAGTCTCTGTGACCTCTCCCTTTTCTCTCCACCTCTGCTACCATGGCCATCCCAGTCCAAGCCACCTTCGTCTCCTGCTTGGAGGATACCACAGGCCTTTTCCTGGTTTTCCCCGTTAGGCTAAAAACATCATGAAAGGCCAGGCACGGTGGCTCATGCCTGTAATCCTAGCACTCTGGGAGGCCGAGGTGGGCGGATTGCTCGAGGTCAGGAGTTCGAAACCAGCCTGAGCAAAAGCGAGACCCCGTCTCTACTATGAGTGGAAAGAAATTAATTGGCCAACTAATATATATAGAAAAAATCAGCCGGGCATGGTGGCACATGCCTGTAGTCCCAGCTACTCGGGAGGCTGAGGCAGTAATATTGCTTAAGCCCAGGAGTTGGTGGTTGCTGTGAGCTAGGCTGACACCACGGCACTCACTGTAGCCTGGGCAACAAAGCGAGACTCTGTCTCAAAAAAATAAAATAAAATAAAATAAAAACATCATGAAGGCCATGTGTGTGCCTGATTTATCATACAATGTTTGCTCAATAAGCATAAACAAATGAATAAATGGCTTCCCAGGGAGCAAACATATCAATATTTCTAAGTTCTTGTGGGGCCCTAACTATCAGCCTCCTGGCCCCTGCAGGAAGAAGCAGGGGTAGGTAATAGAGTGACAGTGGAGTAGTGACTCTCTACTCCCCTTTTGCTTCAGAGAGGAAGAGGGGTACAGTAGGCTGCTGAGACAAGCCTGGAGAGCCTCCAGGAAATCTGTGTGCTCCAGGACTGGAGGCACCTCGGCACACCTCCTGCATGCTGGGCTGTAGCCTGGGCTGAACCTGCTCAGCTAGAGGGCTGTGGCTGGTTACCCCTGGTTCGATCTTGCAGAATTTGGGAAAGGTTGGGATCAAAAGAAACTAAAGTTTGCTTTTGCCCTTGTATTAGTTTCTTATGGATATTGTAACAAATTATTATAAACTCAGTGGCTGAAAACAAAACAAATTAATCATCTTATAGTTCTGGAGGTCAGAGATCCAAAATGGGTCTCAATAAGCTAAAATCAAGGTGTAGGAACAGGGCTGCATTCCATCTGGAGGCTCCAAAGGCAAATCCTTTCCCTTGCCTCTTCCAGCTTTGCCCGTGTGGCCTGCCTGGTAACTTCCTCCAGTCTTCAAAGCCAGCCACAGCTGTTCAAATCTTTCTCAGCTGCATCACTCTGACCAGGACTCTCCTGCCTCCCTTCATCTCTTATAAAGAAACTTGTGATTACACTGAGCCCAGCCAATTAAGCCAGATAATCTCAGCATCTCAACATCTTTTGCAAATGACAATCATATCTGCAAAGTGCCTTTTGCCAGATAAGGTGACATACTGGGATTCTGGGAATTAGGACATGGGCATCTTTGGGGGGGAGCATAATTCTACCTGCTTCTATACCTCCTTGATTTGGCCCCTCCCTGGAGGCATGGGTTTACTGTAGAAACTTCTTTTGTTTATTAACACCAAGGACATAAAATCACAGATTACAGAAACTTTGCTGGTTGAAATCTGATCAGTGAGAATGTGACATCCCATTGTCCAACTCTTGCCTGAAGGATCTCAGCCAAGTGAATCGCTTTGCGTTGGGGGCTGATTCTGGCGTTATGCCCTATACTGATCATTCACTATAGCTTGTAATGTACGTGTGCTGCATGACGCAGCGGTAGTCAGCATTTTCTTCAGACACAGTTGCTGCCTCGTGACATGATAAGAGGCCTGAGTTTCTGCAGGTAAGCAAATGTTGCCCAGCTCCCACAAGGTGGGCACCCGTGGTGGGAGTCTGGAGGCCATAAAGATAAGAAGAACATTCCCAAGGCCCGGCCCCATGAGCTGGTTGGTAGTCAGTGACGGGTAAGACTCCTCAAGGGAGGGGCAACCTAAGACAGACACAACTGTGGGGGCCAGCCGCTGGCTGGGATCAAGAGAACAAGAAGTTCTTCAGATGGCTGCATTGCTCTATATTGCTTATCTAAGCCTTGGCTTTTGAGCTATGTCTGGCGCCTTAAGTAACCGTTTTAAGGTCTGAGATCATGAGACCATTGTTCCCTTGTGATACAACTCCGGAATTAATGGTTATCGATGCTATGCTCAGATGTTCAAGTACAAGGAACTAACCTCGGGTCTGGAGGGTATAAAAATAAAGTGACCAGTGCATTGGGCACTCAAGTCATGTACTGTCCTTGTGTGTCTCTGTCGTTCTTTTATGTTCTGTGTTCATCCCCCCCCCTATAAACGGGCCATGGCAGCTTTGACACAGACACTACCTCTATTTCCAACCCAATAAGGGGGTTTCCAACAAAACGTTCCACATTTATATTAATATAGTTTCTAAGGAAACAAGACGTCAAGTCCCTTCTCAGCCAGGGCCTGACATTAATCCCTCCTTATAGCCGAGCTTTGCTTTGAGCGATAAAAATAATCTGCTTCGTTTAAATTTTGCCTACACGCCCCTCGTCCCAATCTTTTAACAGCCCTGTCTCTGCCTTTGGGGAGAGGCCCCGCGGTTTCTCGGTGGGCCTGGAAAGAACACCATTTAAGGAGCGCAAGAGTGGGAGGCCTCACCTCCTCTCTCACACTGCAGGACCCAGCTTCAAGAATCAAGAAACTCTCCTAGCGCTCTGGGAGGCCAAGGCGGGAGGATCTCTCAAGGTCAGGAGTTCGAAACCAGCACGAGCAAGAGCGAGACCCTGTCTTTACTAAAAATAGAAAGAAATTAATTGGCCAACTAAAAATATATAGAAAAAATTAGCCGGGCATGGTGGCACGTGCCTGTAGTCCCAGCTACTCTGGAGGCTGAGGCAGTAGGATTGCTTGAGCCCAGGAGTTTGAGGTTGCTGTGAGCTAGGCTGACACCACGGCACCTGGGCAACAGAGTGAGACTCTGTCTCAAAAAAAAAAAAGAATCAAGAACCTAAGGAATGGCTTTCTCAGGGCATCCTTCCCTGTCCGTGGACGGGGTGGAGGTCATGGTAAAGTCAGGGTGCGGTAGGGGACGTGGAGGGTGAGGAAGGGAGCCGGCCGGCGGCCGCAGGGACAGTCATAAAGGCCAACTGCGCCGTCAGGCCTGGGACTGGGCCGCGCCCGCGTGCCTGGCGCGGCGTCCTCAGTTCCCACAGCGCCCCCAAGGGTGCGGGTCGCTACTCCGCCGTCTCGCAGGGGAGACAGAGCTTGGGCAGCGCCTCAATGTCATCACGTCAGGAGCTGGCGGGCAGGATCCCAACCCAGTTCTTCGGGCCCCAGAACCTGTGTTCTGAATTCGCGCCGCGGCCTCCCCCACTAAATGTCCCGGAAAGGGGCGCCACCACCGGCCGGCCTGCCGTCCCAGGGAGCGCCCGAAAACCTTTAGGAGGGAGGGAAACTGACGCCACAATCTGGGAGAGAAAGAGACCACTCCGGCTTTGAGATCACGACCGCTGTGTGGACCAATCCCAAGAATGTAAAAAAGCGGAGGGACGGGTTTATGCAAAACACGCTGTTCAGTGAGCGGGCGGGCGAAGCAATAAAGGACTCGATTTAAAGTCTATTTCCAAAAGTCAAGTTCCTGTTATGAAGTAAGAATAATGAAAAATTAGTTTTTGGAAATGGTATGTATTAGGAAATAATTTAATATTTAACGTCATGAAAATCACCACAACTGTAAAAGGGACACGGAGACTAAGGGTGACTGGGAGAGAAAGCATTTGGTATCGCTTCTCGGCCTTTTGGCTAAGATCAAGTGTAGTATCTGTTCTTATCAGTTTAATATCTGATACGTCCTCTATCCGAGGACAATATATTAAATGGATTTTTGGAAATAGGAGATGGAATAGGAGCTTGCTCCGTCCACTCCACGCATCGACCTGGTATTGCAGTACTTCCGGGAACGGTGCACTCCCCTTTGGGGGAAATATGAATGTTTCAAAAATTAGAACAGCTTATTAATTATCTTTTTTTCTGCTCTGCATTTAAAGCATAACAGTGATCATTATTTTTGTTCTTGTAAAAATCAGTTTTGTGACGTTTCTCTATTTGTTGTGAAAGAGTTTGTCTTTGTTGTTCAAGTTAGTGTGAGTTCTTTGGCTTCAGCTTGGCTCATTCCAATCTCAAACTTTTGAGCTCAAGCCACACTCCTGTGTTAACCTTCCCAGAGCAGTAAGCTTACAGGCGTTTGCCACGGCGCTAGGCGATGCTTTTTAGCAGTTAAGGTGCGTTCTGTCTTGGAAGGTTTAGTTTGTGTTATTTCCTTCATGCTTAAGTTCAAGAGACAGTTTTAAGTTTTGTTGAAGGTCTTCTGAAAAAGGAAGTGCATTGCAGTTTGTGGGGTTTGAGCATAGGCGAAACTGAGGTTGTGACTGGTACTGTTTATGGGTTTCTTGGCGACAGAGTCTCACTCAAGCGCTTTGGATAAAATACAGTGGAGCTATCATAGCCCACGACTTTAACTGGGCTCAAACGATGAGCCTGGCGGTTAGCTGAAAGAAACTACAGGCATACACGACTACACTGGCTCATTTTTTCTATTTTTTTTTTCCTAATAGAGACAGAGAGTCTTGCTTACGCTGGGCCTCTCAGAGTGCTAGAATTACATAGGCGTGAGCGGGCCACCGCACCCGGCCGGTTTTCCGGTTTTTAAGCCACTTATCAGTTTTTTTAATGCATTCTTCACCGCAGGACAGTTTCTGAATGGGAGGTGAAGGAGCAGCTTCGCTCTACGCATGGCTGGTTATTATTATACGAACGGTGTGTGCTCTTTAAATCCCTAATTTAGCATACGGGAGAGAAAATACTCGACTTTTTTGTCTTTGTTTAGTTATCATCGATTTATACAAGGTTGTATGGGAGACTACTGGTCCAGCCCAATCAGCCTAAAACACCCGGTGTGTCCTAAAGTGTACAAAAGGGAGGCTGCACAATAAGAGTAGATTGTTGGGTGTCTCACAAAATGAAGGAAAATACAGTTATAGCACGTTAGGGAAAGGTGGAGTTTAGATTTAACTTTGTTTAAATAAAGTAGTATTTTGGTAGGCTCAATACAAAGGAGGGGACTCTCTTATGTTCGGGTTTTGCTCGCAGGGCTCTGAGTGCAAATGGGGTCAACATCAGCTGTGGACTGTGAAGTGGACCCAGAATACTATTTCTTGTTTAAAATAAATGTGGAATGTTATGCTCGGATAATCCTTATCTCAAGCTCTGTAGCTGAATTGGAAATTAAGGCTGCTGCTCAGTGGACAGAGATCCGCGAGATCTGCCAAAGTTGCTTTATTCTTACCGACATAATTTCAAACAGTACAGTTTGAAGAAAGTTTCTCATGAAGCAAGCAGTTGTCATTCATAGAAGAGGAGCGTTATAATTTATAGCCTTGGGAGAAGTATTGTTTTCTGTTAACTTTACAGATTTTTACTAAGTTTGAGCTAATTTTTTTATCATCGCGAAGCCTCAGTGCGAGGTAATAAAAAACGACGCCCCTAACTCACTCCACTCTCCAAAACAGAATTGTGTTTTAAGATCGTCAGTTGCATTTTCCCATCTTTGCTTTGTGACTTTGACACTCCAGAATGAAGCCATAGACCTCGTTAACGATTTGATTCGTTCCTGAAGTGGGCTCTTTTCTTGTCTAATAGTACAGAACACATTACATGAGGCCGGGCGCGGTGGCTCACGCCTGTGATCCTAGCACTCTGGGAGGCCAAGGCGGGAGGATCGCTGGAGCTCAGGAGTTCGCCACAAGCCTCAGCAAGAGCAAGACCCAGTGTCTACTAAAAATAGAAAAAAATCAGCCGGGTGTGGTGGTGCGTGCCTGTCGTCCCAGCTACTCCTGAGGCAGCTGAGGTAGGAGGATCGCTTGAGCCCAGGAGTTTGAGGTTGCAGGGAGCTATGATGACACGACTGCACTCTAGCCTAGGCCACTGAGTGAGACTCTGGCTCAAGAAAAAAAAAGGAAAGAAAACATTACATGACATTACGTGATGGAGCAGGGAGACGGACTAGGGCGGGCTCCATCCGGCATCGCGGTTCAGGAAGGATGCGTTCCACTCCAAGTGCAAAACGATCAATTTATTCTTCAGATCTCCATAAACAAGCATCTCCTGACTTAGTTTTCCTGAAGCAAAAGAAAAGTGGGGCGAGCAGGGGACCCTCACTCTTCCGGCCTTTTAAATCCCCAGCGACTGGGTGGATCAGATCGGACTAGGCGCCGCTTGTGGCGCACACTCTGCGCCGGAAGTGCGAGCCGTCAGCTTCCGGGTTCTGTCATGGCGTCTGCTGCCGCGCGCTGGAACCATGTGTGGGTCGGCACCGAGACTGGAATCCTGAAAGGTGGGTGGCGCGGTCTGGTATTGACTGAGTCGGGCGGCGGGACGTGCGGGGGCCTTCCGCTCGCGACCCTGGCGCGACTGACGCCCTCGACCCGCAGGGGTGAACCTTCAACGAAAGCAAGCCGTGAACTTCACGGCGGCGGGACAGCCGCGACGAGAGGAGGCGGTGACCGCTCTGTGTTGGGGCGCAGGGGGAGAGACCCAGGTGAGTGGCCACTGGCCGGGTCGGAGTTCGGGGCCTGGGGCGCCGCAACCTCGCTCTCCTTGCCATCCCGCCTCGCTCTGCCTGCAGATTCTGGTGGGCTGCGCAGACAGGACAGTAAAGCACTTCAGTATCCAGGAGGGCACATTCCAGGGTCAGAGGCACTGCCCCGGCGGGGAAGGCATGTTCCGGGGCCTCGCCCAGGCCGACGGGTAAGATCGATCCCCCTTGCTGAATGCTCAGGCAGCGGCAGAGCGTTGAGGCTCCCTGAGGATAACGGAATAATGGCGACGAACCCTTAGATGACGCGGCCTGAGATGAGTGACAGGGAGCTGGGTTTCTGCCTTCGTTAGTTCTTACCTTTAATACACAATTATCGAACAACACCTACTGAGTTCCAGGCACTGGGTGAAGTGTGGGGGCTGCAGGTGAAGTTTATGTCTTCAAAAAGTTTGCATCCTCTAGAGTTTTTCTCCTGGCTCTTTTATAACCCTCTGAGTAATCCTGAGCAAGTCATTGAATAGTTTTGAGTATGCTTTCAAAGGGGAATTAGCAACCACCAACAAGGTGATGAAGCTCCCAAAGTGAAAAATAGGAGGGTGCTAGTATTAGGTTACTGGCCCAGCTTTCTTCAGAAGATGAATAAAGAAGGCTGTGGATAGGCTGTATAGATTTTGGTGGTAATTCTGACAGGTGAAGTCTGAAAAGACTCTTTGGGGGATGGGATGGTTGAACTAGGTCTTGAAGGGTGGGTAGAATTTTGACAGGTGGAGTAAGGGATGGGGGCATTCTTGAAAGAGGACTGCCTGAGCAGAGGCTACAGAGTACATAAGTAGAATAAATAGCATTTGGAAGTTGATGCCAAGGAAGCATTTTAATACAAGATGGGCATTGTATTAGGTTGGGATTAAATGTAAAGGTTGAGAGATTTGCACTTTTGTTTTATAGATGGTGGGGAGTTATTAGTTTTTGAGCAGGATCTGCCATGGTCAGAGTTGGGAACCTGTAGGAGTATGGAGGAGGGACTGGAGACAGGCCAACTGGGACACTGTTGCCACACCCCAGGCAAGAGCCTGAACCCAGTTGGGGAGGGTGGACAGGTGTAAGAAAGAACATAGGCCCAGGCTGTGCAGATCCTGGCAGAGACTCACTTGGACTTCTTTTTTTTTTCTTATTTCAGCATATTATGGGGGTACAGATTTTAATCACTTGGAGTTCTTGAGTGATGTCCCCCACCCCCCCCACCCCCCCCCACCCCCGCCCCAGACAGAGTGTCGCTTTGTTGCCCAGGCTAGAGTGAGTGCCGTGATGTCAGCCAGCTCACAGCAACCTCAAACTCCTGGGCTCAAGCAATCCTTCTGCCTCAGCCTCCGGAGTAGCTGGGACTACAGGCATGCACCACCATGCCCGGCTAATTTTTTCTATATATATTAGTTAGCCAATTAATTTCTATTTATAGTAGAGATGGGGTCTCGCTCTTGCTCAGGCTGATTTTGAACTCCTGACCTTGAGCAATCCACCCACCTCGGCCTCCCAGAGTGCTAGGATTACAGGCATGAGCCACCGTGCCCGGCCCTTGAGTGATGTATTTTAAGGGAGACTGACATTTAGTGCCTGAAACCCAGAACAGGGAACTCAAGAGAAGAAGATGGTGTTTGACTTTGGCCAGACCCTAAATCCAGACCACTCCCATTTCAGTCCTTTCAGAACTGCTGATCCTGACCCCTGGTAACCAACTCAAGATTCAGAAAGACCAACAGACCCAGGTGCCCTCAGACGTAGCTGTGGAATAGCAAAAGCACTCTGCTTTGGAGTGTCACAGACTTGATTTCCAGCTCTGGTTCTAACCATTATAGCTGAGTGGTGAATCTTAATTTCTCAGAGCTTCAGTTTTCTCACTTATAATACTAGTAAATCCTTACCCTGTTTAGGAAATTGAATTGACAGGGAAGCTGGCAGCTATCAAGCCCTGTCTAGACCCCAGTTACCTTTCTTATAAACTGGGAGAGAGTTTAGTTAACATTAGTTTGGGGGTATGTTGGCTGGAGCCTAGAAAACACTTTTACACTTTCATTTTATTTATTTATTTATTTATTTTTGAGACAGAGTCTCACTCTGTTGCCCTGACTAGAGTGCCGTGGCGTCAGCCTGGCTCACAGCAACCTCAAAGTCCTGGGTTCAAGCAATCCTCCTTCCTCAGCCTCTTGAGTAGCTGGGACTATAGGCATGTGCCACCATGCCCGGCTACTTTTTTCTATATATATTAGTTGGCCAATTACTTTCTATTTATAGTAGAGATGGAGTCTCTCTCTTGCTCAGGCTGGTTTCGAACTTCTGACCTTGAGCTATCCTCCTGCCTCGGCCTCCCAGAGTGCTAGGATTACAGGCGTGAGCCACCATGCCTGGCCCTACACTTTTTTTTTAAGCCAGTCAAATTTAGCAGTTGGGGGGTGTATGCCAACTTTAGTGACACTAATGTATATAAGTGCTAATAACTGACTACTGACTTATTTTTTCAACCCAACTCTATCCTCCCTCTGCATGTAGCACCCTCATCACATGTGTGGATTCTGGGATTCTAAGAGTCTGGCGTGACGACGACAAGGAGGCATCCTCTGACCCAGTAAGGCTCCCCTGCCCTGGTGGTTGAGGAATGCAGGATCGGGGTAGAAGCCTAATGCAGGCTTTGGAGGAGGGAGGATTAAGGACCTTGGAAGTGACTCTCATCTCCATTCTTTTCAGCTCCTGGAACTGAGGGTGGGCCCTGGGGTGTGTAGGATGCGCCAAGACCCAGCACACCCCCTTGTGGTTGCCACAGGTGGAAAGGAGAATGCCTTAAAGGTGTGGGACCTACAGGGGTCTGAGGAACCTGTGTTCAGAGCCAAGAATGTGAGTAATGGGTGTGGAGGGGCTGGATCTGAGGTTGAGGGAGTCCGAGGCCACTTTGAGTCAGAGACGAGATGGTCTTTAGGGGGTAATGAAGGAGGTGAAGGGAGGGGCACACTGAGCCCCCAGCAACCCTGTCCCCATGTACCCACACCCCCAGGTGCGGAATGACTGGCTGGATCTGCGGGTTCCCATCTGGGACCAAGACATACAGTTCCTCCCTGGGTCACAGAAGCTCGTAACCTGCACAGGGTACCACCAGGTGAGGCACCACCTCATCCCTACCTCCTCTTGGGCTAAAGCAGCCTTCTAGAGAAATAGCCTGCCTGTGCAGAACTGGCCCCCATGGTGCGGCACAGCTGCCCTTTTCACCATCCTGAGCTCTCAGAGGAGCAAGCGCTTCTGTTCCAGCCCCATCGCTGAGCCTGTGACCTTCCTTTACTGTATTCAAGAATGGAATTTCTGGCTGGGCACGGTGGCTCACGCCTGTAATCCTAGCACTCTGGGAGGCCAAGGCGGGCAGATTGCTCGAGGTCAGGAGTTCGAAACCAGCCTGAGCAAGAGTGAGACCCCTGTCTCTACTATAAATAAAAATTAATTGGCCAACTAATATATATAGAAAAAAATCAGCCAGGCATGGTGGCGCATGCCTGTAGTCCCAGCTATTCGGGAGACTGAGGCAGTAGGGTCACCTGAACCCAGGTGTTTGAGGTTGCTGTGAGCTAGGCTGACGCTAGGGCACTCTAGCCTGGGCAACAAAGTGAGACTCTGTGTCAAAAAAAAAAAAGAATGGAGTTTCCTAAATTATGAGGTTTCCTTTTCCTCCCACCTGGGAGAGTGGAGGGAAAGGAGTGTGTCCCTTTCACAGTGGGATCCACAGGGTACAGGTATCATGAGAAGACACTGGGCTCAGTATCAAGAGAACTTTGTTTTGGTCCTAATATAGCCTCTCTGGTTTGCTTCAGGACTCAGGCCTGACCGTCCCATCTCTAGCCTCAGCTCCTTAGCTTTACATGAAGGGGATCTTTATGGTTTGTCTCATTTGAAGTCCTGAGACTCAGGCAGGGCTGAACCACTGTATTTGCCCTGTTTCCTTTGCTTTTGCACAATGAAGTCTGATATTGGTGCTATACTGTGCTCAAAACACATATGAAGGCATCTCCTCTCCTCCCTCCCTCCCTCAGGTTAAACTCTCTGCTTGAAATTCAGCACCCACTAATTACTGGACTTACTTGCTTTTCCATTCCTCCACTCCTCCCTACGTAGGAGTATTGGTGGATGAAACGTTCACACCCCAAGCCTGGAGGACGTCTCCTCTCAGCCCTGTCCATTCGTGTTCCTAAGCAGCTCTCCCCCACACTTCAACATTCAGATAAGAGGCATACATTTCAAATGAGAAAGTTTTTCTGAGAGTGGGTCATAAACAAGAAAGCAGTATCCAGAGGAGAGTATGAAGATACAGAGATGCCAGAGGGTGGTGCAAGGTGAGGATACTCTTGTGATGTCTCAGCCTTCCTCTAGGTCCGGGTCTATGATCCAGCCTCCCCCCAGCGACGGCCAGTCCTAGAGACGAACTATGGAGAGTACCCACTGACAGCCATGACCCTCACTCCTGGGGGCAAGTGAGTGTTTAGAGGGGAAGATGTGGGAGGGTGGGGTTTGAGAAGGGCTCCAGTAGTTTCCTGCTGACTGCTCTGCCTCTGGTTTCCACCTCAGTTCAGTGATCGTGGGGAACACGCACGGGCAGCTGGCAGAAATTGACTTCCGGCAAGGTAAGTGGACTAGGGGTTGTTTGGGGATGGGAGGGGGCAGGGTGGAAAGGCAGTGCAGTGGAGCCAGTGAGCCCTCATTCAGGAGCTAGATTGCCTGGGTTCAAATCCTGGTTTCTCCAAAGCTGTATAACCTTGGACTAATTATTTCAACTTCCCATGCCTTAGTTTTCTCGCCTATAAAATGGAAATATTAGTGTTAACTTCAGTCTCAGGGTTATGTTGAGGATTAAATGTTGAAATGTAAAGTGACTGGAACACAAAACACTCAATTAATGGTTGCTGGCGGTCAGAGAGCACTGATATCTCCCCCTTCTCCAGGGCGCCTAGTGGGCTGTCTGAAGGGACTGGCAGGCAGTGTCCGTGGGTTGCAGTGCCACCCTTCAAAGCCCCTACTAGCCTCCTGTGGCTTGGACAGAGTCTTGAGGGTACACAGGATCCAGAATCCACGGGGCCTGGAGCATAAGGTGAGATCACTCCCTCTGCCTAACTCATGGTCTTGTGGACCCCTCTGCTGGGTGTTCCCCCACTGATGTTTTTGTCTCAGCATGCCTGTGCTCCCTAAGGCCTCTCATCTTTTGCAGGTTTATCTCAAGTCTCAGCTGAACTGCGTCCTCCTGTCAGGCAGGGATAACTGGGAGGTGAGCAGTTGGCCTGGGACTGTGGGAGCCAAGGGCATAGATGCGAGGATTTCCCTGTGGAGAGAAAAAGGAGGCAGGTGGAACAACTGGAACACAGACCTGGGGCTATCTATTTACCTGCCAAGTTACTTAATTTCTCTGAGGGGTGTTAACAGTTAACATCCTGACAGGGTTATTGCCAAGGGTGACACACCTAAGAGCACTGATGCAAATGGTTGCTGGGAGCAGGGAATAAAGATGGTGGTACACAGAGGGGTTGTTTTTCAGCTAGGGTCTCCTTTGCTCTGGACTGTCAAAGGAACTGTGCCATCGACTCCTAAGCTTTCTTCCCCCTCGCCAGGATGAGCCACAAGAACCTCAAGATCCCAACAAGGTTCCCTCGGAAGACACAGAGACAGATGAACTTTGGGCGTCCTTGGAGGCAGCTGCCAAGCGGAAGCTCCCTGATTTGAAACAAACACAAGGGGCCCTCCAAACCAAAAGGAGAAAGAAGAAGCGGCCTGGGTCCACCAGCCCCTGAAGTCCCTATACCCACTTTGTATTTTTTTTTTTTTGAGACAGAGTCTCACTTTGTTGCCCAGGCTAGAGTGAGTGCCGTGGCGTCAGCCTAGCTCACAGCAACCTCAAACTCCTGGGCTCAAGCAATCCTGCTGCCTCAGCCTCCCAAGCAACTGGGACTACAGGCATGCGCCACCATGCCCGGCTAATTTTTTTTCTATATAAATTAGTTGGCCAATTAATTTCTTTCTGTTTATGGTAGAGATGGGGTCTCGCTCTTGCTCAGGCTGGTCTCGAACTCCTGAGCTCAAACGATCCGCCCACCTCTGCCTCCCAGAGAGCTAGGATTACAGGCTTGAGCCACCGCGCCCGGCCCCCACTTTGTAAATAAACAGCTGAACACCCATCATGACCCTGAGCCTTTTGTGATGGGAGAAAGGAGAGGTAGCTTGGGGTGGGGGCTCCCTGAGCTGGGGCGGCAGGATATCTGACGTCACAAAAGCCCGGCCTGGAGCCAGGAAGGCTGGCGCGGGTGGCACAGAGTTCGGGGCTGCGGAGGGCCATGGGCTGCTGCCAAGACAAGGACTTTGCGACCTCCGATGAACAGGGCAAGGACAGCGACTCTGAGGACGGTGGGATCACAGACAGATAGAGGGCCCAGGGAGAGGGCGAGGGAGCTGCCTGAGGGGCCCACTTAAGAGGTTGGATGGGAATGGGTGGGAAGGGAGAGCTGAGCTGAGCAGCCTCATCGTCCCCTTAGGCGCGGGAGATACGGACTTGGACTCCCCGGGCAACCGGAATCGGAGGTCGAAGTCGAACGAAAGCCTTCTGATCACCGTACTGTGGCGGCGGCTATCCATGTTCAGTCGTCGGGGCTCCGCGCGGTCATCAGGCAAGAGGCAGTCAGAGCCGGTCCCTAGGGACAGTCCGATCCAAGAGAATAACGAGGAGGAGACCCAGGAAGAGACCCAGGAGGAGCCGGAGAAGGGGTGACTCCAGGCTTGCTCTCAGTCCGCCCCAGCCTCCAGAGAATAAAATTTCTAACGTGGACCTGCACGAGCAATTGTGCCTCTGCTGCCCGCTCTGGGCGCTCTGGGTGCTCTAGGCGCGGACACAACACAGCGGCGGGCTCTTTAAGGCTCCTCCCCCGAGGCGGGCCCAGCCCCCAGGTCTCCTGCTGCGGTTCCTCAGGGGTGCGGTCACGGTGTCAGTCTAGCCAATGGGAGGGCGGGATCGCACTTGCGTTTGGTAGGGGGCGTGTCTCTCGGGTCGCTGGGCTCGAAAAGGCGTGGCACCGCCCATCGTCACCGGGGGTGGGGTTACGTGTGGGTGACGTGGCGGCTTCTCGCCTTTGGTCGGGTTTCGGCGGCTTTAGCGCCCGGGGAGGAGGCTGTGACGGCCCGGGAGATTGTGGCAGTGGCGGCGGCGGCAGGAGGCAGAGAGGAGGTAAGATTCGCTCTAAGAGGGGATCTGGCCGCGTGTCAGCTCCGGGGCAGCCGCTCTACCGGGGCGACGACGGGCGGGGGGAAGGGAACCAGGGGCGAGAGGCAAGTCCTGCCGGCCCGGCTTCGGGTGAGCGAATACTTTGCTGTCCAATCAGGAAAACCCCTGTTGAGAAAGACGTCGGCTTTAGCTAATCAGTGCTTGCAGTCTTCCAGAAGGCGGAACTTGGCAAGGGGGTGGGACTTCCTGTTTCAAATAAACACCTAGAGGTTTCCCCCTCCGCCCACCGAAGTGTGTCCCTCTCCGGAGGTCAGTCACCGTTTCTCCCTGAGGGATCGAAGGAAACCAAGGATACGAAAGGACCAGGTTAGGGCCTGGGGCAGTTGCACGAACTGGGCTGGAGTCTCAGGGCCACGGGACCTGGCTCTGGGTCAGTCTCTGCTTCAGGGTCCCCGGGCCCGCGCTCTGGTCGCCAGAGCCAATTTGGAAGAAGAGTCTGAGGAGGGTTCGACGTGGCCAGGGAGGAAGCGGGGCCCTTTCTGCTGTGGTCCAGCCCCAGGATCTGCGAGCGCCGTGGGCGCGAAAGTCCATACCAAGTGAAAGGGTCCGAGAATTTTGCTGGTTAACGGGGGATTTTGTGGGGAAGGAAGCTGCCTGGGGAATGACACTCTCCCCTCCACAACAGTCCGAGGTTATGCGTCTCAATGATCCCGCGGAAACGCTACGGGTCTAAGAACACGGATCAGGGTGTCTACCTGGGTCTCTCAAAGACACAGGTCCTGTCCCCTGCAACTGCTGGCAGTAGCAGCAGCGACATCGCCCCTCTGCCCCCCTCAGTGGCCCTGGTCCCTCCCACTCCGGACACCATGTCCTGCCGGGATCGGACCCAGGAGTTCCTGTCTGCCTGCAAGTCACTGCAGAGCCGTCAGGTAAGGACTTGGAGTGGAAAAGGCCAGGAGGGAGCCTTGCTCAAATCTGGGAAGGGCTGTGCTCTGGCAGTGTTAACTGCAGTAATTATTGGGGGAACCTGGTGGAACCGATAGGCTTGGATGGACCCCATAGGGCCTACTAAGCAACAAACAGAGAAGAGGTCGGCTAGCTAAGGAGAGGCTAAGACCTGTCCTGAACTTTTTTGTGAGGAATCCCCTGGAGGACAGGATTGCAATTCTGAAAGGAATACCTCAGGGCCAGAGGTGGCTGCAATGTATCTGGTTTGAATAAGGAACAAGTTCTGGAAAGAGCCTTTAGCTGAGAGACTTGCAACTTGAATTCTATTTCCAGTATAGTTCTACGACAAGTTTGCTCTGTGACCATGGGGAAGTTAGTTAATCTAGTTGGGTCTCAGTTTTTCTATCTGTAAAACAAAGAAAGTTTTCTAGATCAGTAATTTATATCAAAATCACTTTGGAGTGCTTTTTTTTAAAAAGTAGATTCTCTTCTTTCAGTCCAGACTTCTCGAATCTAAGTGAGACCCAAATAACCGTATTTTAAAATATTTGTACTGGCCTGGCGTGGTGGCTTACGCATGTAATCCTAGCACTCTGGGAGGCCGAGGGGGGCGGATCGCTTGGGGTCAGGAGTTGGAAACCAGCCTGAGGGAGACCTGTCTCTACTAAAAATAGCAACAAATTAATTGGCCAACTAAAAATATATATACAGAAAATTAGCCAGGCGTGGTGGCACATGCCTGTAGTCCCAGCTACTCGGGAGGTTGAGGCAGTAGGATCGCTTGAGCCCAGGAGTTTGAGGTTGCTGTGAGTTAGGCTGATGCCACGGCACGCACTCTAGCCTGGGCACAAAGTGAGACTCTGTCTCAAAATAAATAAATAAAATAAAATAAAATATTTGTACTGTTCAGCTCTTTCTTGTTAACAACTGCTTTTCAGTATGATCTCCAAGAGCTTTTCAGCTATTCTCTGATTCCCTGATTCAACAAAGAGATCGATAATGCTACCTGTCATTTATTTAGTGCTTACAACATATAAGATAGTTGGCTAAAGTACTTTTCAACTGTTATGTTATTTAATCTTGGCAACAACAATAGGAGGTTGGTGGACTGTGTTCATTTTGTAGGAGAGGACATAGAGATACAGAATGATTTAAGTAACTTGCCCCAAATCTTCCAGCTAGTAAGAAGTAGAATCAAGATTTGAAACCACGTCTACCTGTCTTTAAATTGGGCCTCTAAACTGCTACCACTGATAAATCTAGATCGTCTGATGGTGGATGCCACCAGTACTAGAGAAAGAATTTAGTGGACACCTGAGGAAGGGTGAAAGCTGGAAATGGGGGGGGGGGCACGGGATGGATGGGGTTGGGAACTAAAGTTGTCACCTCTAGTCATCGCTTTTCAGAATGGAATCCAGCCAAATAAGCCAGCTTTGCGTGCTGTCCGACAGCGCAGCGAATTCACCGTCATGGCCAAGTGAGTTGGGAGAAGCTTTGTGGTGGGGTAATGTAACGTCTGAAAAGTACACTTGCCTCTGGTCGCTTTGGCTGTGAGGGCTGGGATTGGTTGTGCTGGAGCTAATGTAGGAAAAGGTCCTCTTCTACCTTTTCTCACAGTGTTCTCACTAATGATCATTTGCAGGCGTATCGGGAAAGACCTCAGCAACACATTTGCCAAACTGGAGAAGCTGACAATCTGTGAGTGTTCTGGGGGTCTTTCAGAGGTGGGACAGTGAAACAAAGAGGGTTGAGAGTCAAATTCCCTGAGCCTCATCTTTAACCTCACCTGTGGTGGCTTCTCATTTATCTCTATAGTGGCAAAGCGCAAGTCCCTCTTTGATGATAAAGCAGTGGAAATTGAGGAGCTAACATATATCATCAAACAGGTGAGCCATTAGCCACCAGGAGAGCCCAGCCAGTGTTCCAATCAGATCACTTCCATCATTTTCCAATGTCATGGAGGCCCAGAGCAAGTCTTGAGCCAGTCCTACACATTTTGCTCCTTCATTGAGTCAGTAGACCCTCATTAAATCATCTACCATGTGCAAAGCACCAAGCTAGGCACTGGTGACATAAATGTGAGACAAGATTCTTGCCTTCAAGGGCTTATTGTCTAGAAAGAGTATCCAGCTTCATAAACCCATACTTACAGTGAGTAGGAGGTGTGAGTGATACAGAAAAGATCTTACAAAAGGAGGAATGACACAGTTTGGAGATACTGGGTAAGATTTGAGAGAGGAGGTAAAATCTGAGTTGGTCCAAGGCTTGTGTAAATGCAATGGAAAGACATCCCAGGCAGAGGAAATTGTTCATGCAGAGACATGGCTTATAAAAGGGAGGGGTCAGTCTTTGATCAGATGTCATCTACTCAGGGAGGCCCATACTGACTATGGTGTTTAATAGCACCTCCCCCCAAACTCTGATCCCTATTACCCTGCTCTGTTTTCTTTTTCTACAGCACTTCATACTTCCTAACATTCCTTACAATTAACTTATTTTGTTTATGGTTTGTTTCTGTTCCCTCCTACCTACTCCAATCTCCCCCCTCATAAAAAAAGAAAAGAAAAACATAATTAGCACAAGAGGATTCTTTTTTCCCTGCTTGTTCACAAATATAGCCCAAGTGTGTATCTGACACATAGTAGACTTTTTTTTTTTTTTTGAGACAGAGTCTCACTGTGTTGCCCAGGCTAGAGTGCTGTGGCGTCAGCCTAGCTCACAGCAACTTCTAACTCCTGGGCTCAGGCAATCCTTCTGCCTCAGCCTCCCGAGTAGCTGGGACTACAGGCATATGCCGCCCTGCCTGGCTAATTTTTTCTATATATTTTTAGTTGGCCAATTAATTTCTTTCTATTTTTAGTAGAGACTGAGTCTTGCTCTTGCTCAGGCTGGTCTCGAACTGCTGAGCTCAAACAATCCTCCCGCCTTGGCCTCCCAGAGTGCTAGGATTACAGGCGTCAGCCACCATGCCTGGCCCATTTGTTTATTTTTTTCAATCACTGACACTATTGTGTGACTTAGGGCTGAGACTGCTTTAGATGGGGTAGGCTGGCCTGGCAGAAGAAGTGACATTTGAGAACTGAATGATGAGGAAAACCTAGTCATCCAAAGATCTTTGGGGAGCATATTCCAGAACATGGGAATGAATAGCAAAGGGAAAGGTCCGGAAGGTTGGGCAACACTGGGGGTGCCAGTGTGGCTGCAGAATAGCAGGTGAGGAGCAAACTGGCAGGGGGTGGGGTCAGAGAAACAGGCATGGGCCAGACCAGGGAGAGCCAGTGTGTGCCAGCTATGGAATTTGGGTTGTATTTTAAACTTAGTTGTAAACTCTTGGGAGATTTTAAGCAAGGAGATGACATACCTTGATTTTTGATTTAAAAGATGACTCTGGTTGCTGTATAGAGAATGGACTGTAGGAAGGCAAGCTGAGAATAGGACTGTCACTTAGGAGGCTCTTGGAGATTTTTTTATTTAGAAAAGAGGAGGGCTTGGACTAGGGTGGGTTCAGTAGAGAAGGAGAGATGTGGACAGATTCAGAGTATATGTTGGAGCTGGGTGTGGTGGCATGTGCCTGTAGTCTCAGCCACTAGGGAGGCTAGGTAGGCAAATTGCTTGAGCCCATGACTTTTTGGCCAGCCTGGGCAATATAGAAAGAAAAAAATACACAGAGTATATGTTGGAATGAGGCAGGTTCTTTGTGATTTCCTGATAGTTTTCATGTGGATTTAAGGGAAAAGAGAGCAATTTGGGCTCATTTTTTGGTCTGACCACCTGGCGAGTCATGGTGCCTATTACCAAAGTAGAAAAGAAGGAAGGGGGGGAATGGCTTTTGTGGGGGGAAAATTATTAACAGATTTCTTCTGTTTTGTATGTTAAGTTTAAGGACAAAGGTAAAGTTAATTATCTTTGTTACAACTTTATCTTTGTAACTCTGTAACATGCTTCTTAACATGTTGTATGGCACACAGTAAGCTAATACAAAGCTGTTACGTTTGACATAGTACTGCATCCATATTCAGAACTCCACTAGGTAGATTATAGTTTAACTGTGGCATATAGTTGAGTTAAGGAGATGTGAACACGTGACTTAGAAGCTTCTAGCTTGGGTGCCTAGGTGGGAAGTGGTGTCATTTTCTAAGCTAGAATCCCCAGGGGAGAAGAGGTTGTGGGGCAAAAACCTAGAATGTCGGCCGGGCGCGGTGGCTCACGCCTGTAATCCTAGCTCTCTGGGAGGCCGAGGTGGGCGGATCGTTTGAGCTCAGGAGTTCGAGACCAGCCTGAGCAAGAGCGAGACCCCATCTCTACTATAAATAGAAAGAAATTAATTGGCCAACTAATATATATAGAAAAAAAAATTAGCCGGGCATGGTGGCACATGCCTGTAGTCCCAGCTACTTGGGAGGCTGAGGCAGCAGGATTGCTTGAGCCCAGGAGTTTGAGGTTGCTGTGAGCTAGGCTGACGCCACGGCACTCACTCTAGCCTGGGCAATA
>VSMD01090301.1:0-32417 GCA_008750895.1 Mirza zaza | reverse complement strand
TTTTGAGACAGAGTCTCACTCTGTTGTCCAGGCTAGAGTGAGTGCCGTGGTGTCAGCCTCGTTCACAGCAACCTCCAACTCCTGGGCTCAAGCGATCCTCCTGCCTCAGCCTCCCGAATAGCTGGGACTACAGGCATGCACCATCATGCCCAGCTATTTTTTTGTATATATATATTTTTAGTTGGTCAATTAATTTCTATTTTTAGTAGAGATGGGGTCTCGCTCTCGCTCAGGCTGGTCTCGAACTTCTGACCTCGAGTGATCCACCCGTGTCGGCTTCCCAGAGTGCTAGGATTGCAGGCGTGAGCCACCATGCCCGGCCTAGAGGCCAGTCCTTAACATTTATTTCAGTGGTTTAACAAGATAAACTTGAAATCATTCCCCCTGTAGAAACCTCAAGTTAATCTTAACGTTATTATTCTACTATGATTGAGCCCCTTCTTCGGGGACTCTACCTGTTCCTTCTGAAAGATGTTGAAAATTCAGACCCATCTACTATAAAATTGAATCCTCTCCCAGCTTCTTTCTTCTTTGTCCACCCACCTCTCCATCAGCTCCTAAACATTAAACAAACCAGGATATCAGTTCTCTTTCTCTCTCTGTTTCTCTCTGTTTCTCTCTCTGTTTCTCTCTCTTTCTCTCTCTGTTTCTCTCTCTGTTTCTCTTTCTCTTTCTCTCTCTGTTTCTCTCTCTTTCTCTCTCTCTTTCTCTCTCTGTTTCTCTTTCTCTTTCTCTCTCTGTTTCTCTCTCTTTCTCTCTCTGTTTCTCTTTCTCTTTCTCTCTCTGTTTCTCTCTCTCTCTGTTTCCCTCTCTTTCTGTTTCTCTCTTTCTCTCTCTCTGTTTCTTTCTCTCTTTCTCTATCTCTGTTTCCTCTGTTTCTTTCTCTGTTTCTCTTTCTCTCTTTTTCTCTGTTTCTCTCTTTCTATCTGTTTCCTCTTTCTCTGTTTCTCTGTGTGTTTCTCTCTCTCTCTCTGTTTCTCTTTCTCTGTTTCTCTCTTTCTCTCTCTCTGTTTCTCTCTCTTTCTCTCTCTCTGTCTCTGTTTCTTCTCTTTCTCTCTGTTTTTCTTTCTGTCTGTTTCCTCTCTCTGTTTCTCTCTTTCTGTTTCTTTCTCTCTCTGTTTCCTCTCTTTCTGTTTCTCTCTTTCTCTCTCTCTGTTTCTCTCTTTCTCTCTTTCTTTCTCTCTCTTTCTCTCTTTTCTTTTTCTTTAAGATGCTCAAGCCTGGTTACCATAAGCTGAAATGCTTGGATGATTATTGTGAACTATCCAAAGTATGCTGTTGGCTAAGTCCTTGACCCTTGAACAGGTGGTCTGTTGCAGAGGCTGAAGACCGAACACTGCCAAAGGAAGTTTGAAAAACCTCCCCCCTACCCAGCGCACTCAGGACCTGAACATCCCTGCCAGACATTTCCTACACCTCCTTGTGCCCACGAGCCTGAGTCTGAATTACTCTTCTTTGTCCAATCAACTTAGACAACAAATTAAGTATGAATGTTGCTTGGCATAATAGCTTTCATCAAACAAAAGTGAAGTGGGCTTTTGTTTTGCAAACATTGTGCAAACACAGAGCCTTGCTGTTAAAACATTACAAATTAATGATCATATTAAAGTCAACTCTTTAGAGGTGGGCAAAGAAAACAAATAGGCAATTCACAGGGGAAAAAATGTTCAAGTGGCTGAAAAGCAAATTTTTTTTAAAAAAGGGCATTCTCAGTAAACAAAATCCAAATTAAAATGAGATGTTATACTCACTGTTAAGCTTGTAAATTTTCTTTTAAAATTATAAGAGGTGTGCAAAGAAATGGACATTTATTTATATAGTGATGGTAGGCTGACAGCTTTTTTAGAGAAAAATTTGGTAATATGCAGCAAAAACCTTAAATTTTATACATTTATCCTATCTATTCCACTTCTTGGGACTCTAAGGAAACAAGCAGGGTTGGCTGGAGGTTTATGTACTAGGGTTTTTCTATCATGGTGATGGGCTGGAGAATCAAAGCATCCCACCTTAAAAAACTGGTAATATTAAAAAAAAAGAAAAAAAAAAGCACATGATACAATGGCCTACCATGTTATGAATAATAACGTTTTTTAATGACATGTGACATCCTCCCAACACATTAAATAGAGAGAAAGCAGGCATCAAATTGTTTAAAATATGATTAGCCACTTTATTTCTAAAACATACATATGTGCATAGCAAAAAATATGCACATGTAAATGGTATTAGTCATTATCTGTGAAAGATAATATTATCAATGGCTTTTTTTTTTTCTTTTACATTCTTAATCTAAACTTTCCCTACCCTTATGAATCAGATCCATAAAAGTGATAAAAAATGCAAGGCACATGATTCGAAGGCATAAAGTTCCTATACGCTGCTAAGGACAGACTGAATTTTAGCATCTCCTTACGTTTCTCGTATAGGATGATGCTCAACAAAGCCCCAAGTCAACACAACCTCAACATAAGCCACAATGAAGATGTTGCCATAGAAGTTGTGAAGAGACAGATGGAGAACAGTTATCAGAATAAGAATTCAACACCAGTTAAGTCACTTTTCCCAAACTTAACTCTAATAACAGGTTAATGTGAAACAGCAAAAGTTCAAGTCATTCAGCATTATTAAGAGGATTAGCCCATTGCTGAGTGAGAATATGAAAAAGAAAAAAAGAAAAAAAAAAACTCGATATTAAAGCCAACTAGTTTAATCTGGATTTTAAATGTCAGCAGATATGGATACCCTCAAATCAACCAGGTCCAACTGTTTATTTCTCTTGCCTGATTCTGCTTAACTCTACTAAATATGTATCTTAAAAGAACCAGTGGTGTGCTTCATTCTAGTCTTTCTTTGGTATTTTGTTAGTGAACATAAAATTGGACTTAACTTTGATGATATCCCTGTGGTCCTTTTCAGTCCTGGTCATCTGTGATTGTTTATCCTTAAACATCTCCAATAAATTTACGTTTTAACTATAAATCAGTCATCTGTAAACTAGCACTTTGAAAGAATCTTAAAGCATAAATCTTTTTTAATCCACAATGACAGACTCTTCTACATTTGTTCATAATTCAGCCAAACAAAATAACGGTAAATTAGTTATTTTCCATGTCAGATGAAACACATGCCCATACACAATATAAATGGTTATTTGTTCTCAAAGAATTTTGTTACAATCTCCATTCACTTGTCATGTAATGCCGGTGGACAAAATGGTTACACTAATTACCCAAAATTAAGTTCTACTTCTCGATTTATAAGCTTTCCATTTTATTCCATAAATTTTTAGCTGTCACGGTTTCAGAAAATTATTACTGTCATCAATAGGAAGATTGTTTTAGTGGTACAGATGGCTGTCCTTTTATAGGCCAACTTAATGACTTGTTCTTATCTAATCTGTCATCTGTTATTTAGTTGTCATTATGAACTTTTTTGGTTTCATATCAATCAATTTTCCATGTTTACTAAACAGATGGTTTTATTTGAAAAAAAAAAAAAAGCAAAGCAAGAAAGTGCCATTTAATTACAAAAAAAAATCCAAAGGCTACATACACTTCTTAATGTGCATAAATGAAATAAAAAATTGCTATTAAAAATAAAAAACTAAATTTGAAGCCAAAGTGAAATAGATTTTAAAACTCAATGGACATTCAAAGAAACAATCAGTAGCAGCTGTGTACAAGTACAACGAATGACTTCAAAAATAGGAATAGGTTTTTCTTCCATTTTCTTATCACAAATATTTTTAAAAAATCTATCTTGACAAATAGAGATGACAAATGTCAACTGATGTAACTCATCAATTCAGACGCTCTTTATAATTCACAGGTGTACCTCCTTTGTCTATTATTTTGTAGTCTTTTTTAGAGAGTAGGTAATGACATAAATGCTTCCATTTAATGAAAATTGTTCTTTATCTTTGTCTGTTTAGGATGATTTTGTTTAATCACAGGGTCATTATCAAATCGACACCCAAAACTCAAGAAGCGTAATGGTAAATTCAAGGGGCTGGCATGAGGGACATTAGAGTTCCAAAAATAAAAGCTAGCACTGTGCCAAGTAAGAGCACTATACTTCATATTGTACCAGACAAAGAACTTGGCGGTCTCGAGAAACTAAAGTATATTATCACAAAATAATCCTATGTTACATTTATGATAGTGTATTTAAAATTCCGTGTATGTGTCCAAAAGGGATATTTACCAACAAATTTGGGATTTGCCTCATTGACCCCTTAAAAATGCAACAAAGGTGACAGAGCAGAACCTACTGGTAGACACACATAAATATTCCAGAAACATAAATATTCCCAACATCATTCCAATCACATTTTTCATTGTTGAATGGATTGAGTTCAACTGTGGTTTTTACTTGCCCAACTTCAAGGGTACCAAAACCAATAATGGGGAAAGCACGAAGGCCCAATCCTTTATGTTCTTCAAACAAAGTAGAAGAACATAGGATTGAAAGTCGATTGTTCAGATAAGACAAATCCTTTGCACATATTTTTTTTTTCTTCCATGATAACCGTAAAATACAAGACCAGTGTACGTAACTATCCCTCTATTCAATTCTAAGCTGTGAGAGGAAGTGCTCATCAATTCAATGAGAATACCATGAAATATAAAATATCTATTTTAATACAAGGTGTTCAGAAGCTTTGATAGGATGGGGAAAAAGCTATCAAAAGCATATACCAAAAGCCCTGACCTAACTATTACATGAGATATCCATATGACAAAAACATTCTTACCCCTTTAGTTAATATTTTGGAATTTAAAAAAATAAATACAATATGAAAGAAAAAGCTATCAAAAGAAAGCTGAAAACCAGATACTTAATTTGAGACTGGCAAAAAATCTTCTTTCTTATGGAAAAGGAAAACAAAATGGGTCGCTATATATTAAGAAGCCAGAGACATAAAAAAGAAGAAAAAATATTCAGGTGCTATGAATTTCTTTACTGAAGCCTGGAATGAGAAAGTACCATCAAGACCTGTAGACTTCTCTTAGGTCTTCAGCTCAGACCTTTCAGGCAGAGAACTTATGTTTGGTGTCAAACATGCAACTTGAACTGGGTCAGGTGCTTTACTCGTAATAGATGAATGCCAAATAACTAGTAAAATCAGTCCAAATCTGACCCATGAAGCTCTTAAACAATGCAATAAAGTGAAAAACCACATCGTTGTGGAGAGTCAAATAACACACGCTCTGATTCAAGTTATTTTTCTTTCCTTGAGATCTTCTGGTGCATGATAGATTTGGATCTGGCCAAAATACTTTGCAGGCATTCTCCAGTGATTAAAACCTTGGGACTCTTTCAAATGATCAGTTCTTCCCCAAGCAAACACCAGCCAAAATCCCTTTTTTTTATGGGCCCCAACACATTAAACGATGATTTGGCAACAAAATATTACATACCACTTAAGGATTAGTTGGCACTAACCCTCACTCAAAGCCAGAAAGTTCAGTGCAACATGAAAATATTCTGTGGATGTAATACTTAGGCATATGATTCTCTGTAATGCACATTTTCATATTGATATATATTTTAAAATATTTCAAAGACTATTTAAAAAATCTTTGAACTGTGGTCTGTTGATGATTTTTACAAAAGAGAATCTTATAGCCGTCATAATCTTTGGGTGAGACTATCTTTCCATTCAAGAATGGTTTTAGCATGTGCCTCTTGGATGTGAGAACTGTCTTCTCCCAGCTGATAAGTGGCTCTCAAAATGTCACCTGGGACCAGCAGATTCAGCATCAAGTGGGGACATGTTAGAAATAAAAATTATATGTTTGTTGGCCTTTATTCTGCCTTCTTTTGAAAAATTTCTGTTTACAGCAGCACAGCTCACAATTGCAAAGGTGTGGAAAAAACCCAGGTGCCCATCAATCCATGAGTGGATTAATAAAATGTGGTATATGTATACCATGGAGTACTACTCAGCTCTAAGAAACAATCGTGATCTAGCACCTCTTGTATTTTCCTGGCTAGAGCTGGAATTTATCTTACTAAGTGAAGTATCCCAAGAATGGAAAAGCAAGCACCACATGGACTCACCAGCAAATTGGTATTAACGGATCAACACCTCAGTGAACATTTAGGAATAACATCTATCGGGTGTCAGGTGGGTTGGGGGCATGGGCAACATACGCAATCTTAACATTTGTACCCGCATAATATGCTGAAATAAAAAAAATTAAAATAAATTTTAAAAAGAAATACAAATTATAGACACCGAGATCTCCTGAATCAAAAACTCTGGGGATGGGAATTAGCAATCTGTGTTTTAATAAGCCCTGCAGGTGTCTGGAGAACCACATTAGCTCTGAGAGTCACTGCACTGCACCCTAACATTCTTTGGGGCAGAGACCAATTCACCCAGCTTGGCATCTCTTACAGCACCACCGACATAACTAAGCACTTAATAAATGTGATTTAGGGTGAATCAAAATGTTCTAAAGACAGAGCTCGTCTTACAGAACAGCCCTTTTTAGCCGCTATGCAATGCCTTGAATGCTAGAGGTGTGTTTTGCCAAGGAGTTTCCATCCTTAACTAGGCATCGCTGCGTTCTGGGAACTTGCCACTCAACGGAACCAAGAATGGGCCACCGTCAGAATGAAGTGGGTGGAGGAAGAAAAAAATGCAAAAAGAAAGCAGAACCATTCTATTCCTTCTGCTGTTTTGTTGTTGTTGTTGTTGTTTTGTTTTGGGTTTTTTTGGTGCAAGCCAGGTGTTCTCTATATCCTTAAGAAGTAAATTCATTAAATTAGAATAATTGATTAATATTAGTGTGAGCCTTAGGGAAAAAAAGTTAAGGTCATAGTATTCTTAACTTAAAACAAAATTAGCTTTATTTCACTATGTTAGCATAGTGAAAGGCTAGCAGACATCGCTCAGGAAGGAAGGCGACGACAGCACAAGTACAACAGGACAGGTGCATACTGTGCGGTGACTGTGCATCACTCTGCCAGCCCCTGCATTAATAGCACATCGATCAAGAACCCCAGTTCTGGAGTCGGGGAAACTGGGTTATACTCTGGCTGAGGTCTTCACTAGTTTTCAGTCCCTGGGGGAAACGACTCATCTCCTTTGTGCCTCAGTGTCCTCATCTGTAAAATGGAATAGCAATGGTAACTCATAGAATTGATGGGAAATTCACATCAAATAATGTGCATCATCCATGCCCAATAAATGGTAATTTTTTGTTTGTTTGTCTGTCTGTCTACAGGCAGTGCTGCAGAAGTCAAAGACGCAATAGTCACCAGAGTTAAGGGGTTTATAGCCTGGTTGTCCAAGCCATAGGGCATGAAACAAGAGGTCATCAAGTCAAGGGGTAGTATCCCATCATTACCTGCTCAGCACCAGGGAACCCAGCAGGTATTCCAGAAGGTTGGACCAAATCACATGCATCCAACTAGAGTACCAAGAGGCCTTCCCCAAAATCGGGGGTTCACGACGTCCCCAATAAAGACAGGGTCCCCCGGCAGACTGTGTTGCAAGAGATAAAAGAAACAAAGACACAGAAATAATAGTTAAGAAAGTAGGGAGGTGAGGGGACCACCAGCACTCCGGTGCTCAGGTGGCCGTGACTGAACCCCAGCACTTGCTTTTTATTCTCTTTGCCGTGTTGCAAAATACAATGATCTCATGTGAAAAAAAAATCACCGGATACAATGATCAAAGGTTTGGGGGCTCCCCCCAAAACATCACAAGGTGTCTTAGCTAACTTCCTTCTCCTTTCTAGAAGTGAAAAAACACACAATTCTTCTGTAGGTACGACCCTTTTGATCAAGGTAAACCGATGCTGTCCCACGCTCAAGCTACGTACATGGATATCGATCTTGAAGGTCAGGAGCTGCGACCCATTTGATCAAGAAACAAGGAAACTACATGCTTCCCACTGGGAGACTGGTTTTGCATTAAGGGAGATCTTGTTGAGAGAAAGGGAGAGAAGGAACTTGGCCCAGGGTGCAAACACTATGGAAGCCACGAGACCCTTCTCCTGGGCTGACACATGGCAATCTACCTCTTTAGCCACGAGAAGTTTTCATGTCAGTCTGCCCATGGCTTTTCAGGCGTGAGGCTGGAGCTAGCTTTGCCGTACTCCCAGGTCGCTGATATCTGTCCCCCGACTAAGCAGTTAACATCTGCTCTTATTTCAGGCATCTGCTCAGGCAGTTCCGTTACCTCCGCTTCTCTTGCAGCCTCACACATAGCATCCCCAACTCCCAGTGGTCTTATCCCATCACCCCAAGAGTCCCGGCTGGGAATTACCCAGCAGAGACCTTGCCGGTTCCCAGAACTCAGTAGACTGGCTTGACTTTTACGACACCTGGAGACAAAACTGAGAAAAGTCAATTCCCCAAATACATCATTGCCTTGAAGATGAAAATCTCTTTTGCTAATTCTCTAACAGCCCGTGTTCTCTTCACCCTAGACGTGCCCATCCGTATTGCTTATCTTTAAGCAAGGAGGCAGGACCATAAGGTTCTGTTGTTTGTCACCTGGGCTGCACATCGTTTTTCGTGATGGATTATGAAGTCCAGGGTCCTCCAGCCTAGTCCATTTTTGTTGAACCCATCATTAGCTTCCGCAAAAGTGTAGCAGCATGACAGGCAGAGATTTCAAAGCAACAGAATTTTATACACCAGGCTGACTTTCTTTTTTTTTTTCTTTTTTTTTTTTTTTTTTGAGACAGAGTCTCGCTTTGATGCCCAGCCTAGAGTGAGTGCTGTGGCATCAGCCTCGCTCACAGCAACCTCAAACTCCTGGGCTCAAACAATCCTCCTGCCTCAGCCTCCTGAGTGGCTGGGACTACAGGCATGCACCACCATGCCCGGCTAATTTTTTCTATATATATATATTAGTTGGCCAATTAATTTCTTTCTATTTATAGTAGAGACGGGGGTCTCGCTCTTGCTCAGGCTGGTTTCGAACTCCTGACCTCGAATGATCCTCCCGCTTCGGCCTCCCAGAGTGCTAGGATGACAGGCGTGAGCCACCGCGCCCGGCCCAGGCTGACTTTCTAATGGAGGCTGACAAAGCCCAACATTGATGGGAAATGCAAGGCGTAGCAGAGATCTTCCAAAGCCATTAGTGGAGAGCAGGAATGAAAAGCAATTATGCAAGCAATAGGACATGAATGCTTGTCTTTGCTGTGAGGGAAAGGAAGACCCCTGCTTTTCGGACAAAGAATACACATGTGCAGACTTGAAAGTTTTCCACTCTCAGCATCTATCACTTCCATTCTATTCTGACATTATGTTTCCTAGGGATCACATTAGACTTTGCAGCCTTAATATTCACGACCACGCCTTAACAAATTAAATAAATCAAACTGTTAAACGGTGGAAGAGTCTAAGCTCGAGTAGAGTGGCACAAGAAACAATCATGGAAAGGCTTCCTTGGGGAGGTGCAAACTTGCTGGGCCCGTACAAGACAAATGCAATTCGGGGAGGTTGAAGGAAAAAGAGAGAGAATGTTAAGAGAAAACGTAAGAGAAGGCAACGGAGACAGCAATGAACAGTTCAGATAGCGAAAGGGGAAGTGATCGATTTGGCCTCAAAGGATGTTGGGGTAGAACAGCAAATAACTTGGTCTTTGACCCTGGGAGCCCCGAGTTTTAATTCTGTCCTTCTGCGACTGTTGGCCACCCCATAATCTCATTGAGACTCACTTTGAACAACCACGAAATGAGGGCAACAGCACTTACCATATAAAACAGGTAACAAACAGAGGGCAGCGACACCTCCGCAGGCCTGCACACCTGCTCTTTTCTCTTCCCCTCGGCGTGGCAGACCGCCCGTTCTTTCCTTCAAAACCAACATGGCCAAAACCAAATGGACAGCATTTTCTCACCAGCCTCTCTTCTTGGCCAACCTGTCTTACCCAAAGGGCCCTCCCGCCTCCACTGGTCCGGGCTTGGCTCGTCTGACTCATTTGTCCTCAGAATGAACGCCCAGGCAAATGGCATGCCCCCCAAGAAACTATTCGTTTGGATTTCTTTATCTCTGTTTTGCCAGTCGTCGCTCAAATCTGAGTCTGAGTTACTGAAAAGGACTTCTGTCTCACCCTCTTGGTTCCCTGCTTGTCCTCCTACGATTTCCTCCCAACTGCTCGGCTTGCTCTATTAGCATCCTGGCATGGTGCATCCCTGGCAATGGTTCTCCACTTCCCGCTACTCGGGTATTCGTGCATTCAGCCCATAAACAGTCACTGGACACCCACCAAATACAAAATACCACGTTGTGTGTTGGAGATGCAGAAAAGCAATAAGCCAGGCCCTTGAGAATCCCGCGGGGAGAAGGAAACAAGATTATAACGCAATGCCACAGAGAAGGGATAGAAATTCGGAAGTCGACTCTGTAGGATGAAGAGGACGCAAGCTCACAGAGATGGAGCTGTACCCGAGAAGCATCTCAAGAAAAGACAAGGTTTAGTCAGGCCAAGAAGTGGAAAAGGGGACTCTTTTCCTCTCAGAGGGCACAGAACTAACAAAACACCTGAATTTTATACAGATGAGACTGCCCCTCTCTGGGGCAGAGGTTCAGTGGATTCTGGGCAGAAGTATTAACATGCAACTGAGTGATTAGCCAGGATGCGAAGAGACCCCTCCCAAAGTTTGACCAACCAAGGAAATAAAGAAGAGGCTCTTCGGAGAAGATGCAATGGACACAAGGACAAGTTTTTTCAGACAACTATTGGGTCAGCCACGAAGATTAAAAGGGTGGAGATTCAAGGATGGAACGAAGCAGCATCAACAAATGTGACATGGTATTTCAGACACGGAGCCCCAGCCCTGGCCAGAGGGAGAGAGGTTTTTAAGTCTTGGTGACAGTGAACACAGAACTCAGACCATGTGAAATAAAAATTCTCATCGCAACCACTCCTAACTACTACAAACACTGAAGGGCAACACAAAAGAAAGATAAGTCCTTTTATTATTTTTTTGCCTTGTTATTTATATAGAGCTTTTATTGTTTGTGGGTTTTTTTAGCATAATCATTTTTTTTATTTTAGCGTATTATGGAGGTACGAGTGTTAAGGTTATGTATATTGCCCATGCCCCCTCCCTCCTCAAGTCAGAGCCTCAAGCATGACCATCCCCCAGACGGTGCACATCTCACTCATTATGTATGTATATACCCATCCCCCCTCCACCTCCCATCTGCCCAACACCCAATAAACGTGATTCCTATATGTCCACTTAGGTGTCAATCAGTTAAGACCAATTTGCTGGTGAGTCCATGTGGTGCTTGTTTGTCCATTCTTGGGATACTTCACTTAGTAGAATGGGTTCCAGCTCTGTCCAGGAAAATACAAGAGGTGCTAGATCACCGTTGTTTCTTAGAGCTGAATAGTACTCCATGGTATACATATTCCACATTTTATTAATCCATTCTTGGATGGATGGGCACTTGGGCTGTTTCCACAGCTTTGCAATTATGAACTGTGCTGCTATAAACATTCGAGTGCAGGTGTCTTTTTTGTAGAGTGTCATTGGATCTTTTGGGTAGATGCCCAGTAGTGGGATCGCTGGGTCAAATGGTAGATCCACTTGTATCGCTTTAAGGTATCTCCATATTGCTTTCCACAGAGGTTGCACTAGTTTGCAGTCCCACCAGCAGTGTAGGAGTGTTCCTCTCTCTCCACATCCACGCCAGCATCTATTGTTTGGAGACCTTTCGGTAAAGGCCATTCTCACTGGGGTTAAGTGATACCTCATTGTGGTTTTGATTCTTTACGACTCTATTTATGGGAGTCTATATGAAGGACTCCACATACGACTATACGTGGAAAATGGCATTCCCTCTCAAAGCAAACCTAACCACGTTAGTGTTCCACTAAGGTGTCAAGTAATGGCTAAAATTCACTGAGCGCGTAACTTAGCCCTGTATACCAAACACTGTTTTATGCATTTTTATGCAGGTCACATTTATCTATACAACTCTGTGACATACGTATTGCTCTTCTACCCATTTTACGGATGGGTACACTTGCAGACGTGGAGGCGTTAAGTAGTAGTTACTGACAAAGGCACACTGCCAGAAAGTAAGAGGCAGCTGCAACGTGAGCCCACTGGGTTTTCAGTGTGTCACTACAAAGTCCCCCAGGGCCATGTGTCTTCTGTCCCTGTCACTCTGTGTTCTGCTCCACCTTGCTCTGTGCCCTGGAGGCTGTCCTTCATGGGCTACGACAAGCCTCCTTGGCCCTCTTGGCTTCAGCTTGAGCTTGGGTGGTGGAACCCAGGCAGGAGGTGAGGAAGAGGGAAGAGTAGGTCAGGATACTTATTCCTCGGGTTTCTCCCTGGAGGGTCACGCCCATGTGGCTTCCCCAAAGGAAGGGGACTGTCCTCCAAAGCCAGCCTCTGCCCCACAGCGCTCTGCTCTGTGGTCCCCATAACTGCTCCTTGGCCTTGTCCTTAGGGCAAGGGTGATGACAGCTCTGCTATTGCCGACCCCGTTTACGGGGCGTCTTCTGCAGGGCTGCACTACACGGAGCCCACAGCCTCGCAGACGGTCTCGTCGCAGATAAACTCTCCAGCGAACTCTGGTTCAGACGTGCCATCGGGGTCCCGGTGGGCCCCCGACTGATAAAAGCCTTCCAAGTAACACTTTGGGTCTAGGAGTAACAACACAACACTGTTCTCCAAACATTCCAGGCTTTTCCACAGCTGTGTCTATGCACCCCACACTGTTCCTAAACGAAAGGTTTTTCCCCACTTTTCCTGCTGGTTGAATTCCCGATCCTTCCTATGATCTCTCAGGGAAGTTCTTTGAGTCAAAGCTCCTTCGACCCCTCCCCTCTTACGGGCAAAATAGCAGGCTCTTTCTGTCATAGTCTCTGAACATCTACGGCTTTAACAATGCAGCACAATTCACAATCGCAAAGCTGTGGAAACAACCCAAGTGCCCATCAATCCATAAGTGGATTAATAAAATGTGGTCTATGTACACCATGGAGTACTATTCAGCTCTAAGAAACAACGGTGATCTAGCACCTCTTGTATTTCCTTGGATAGAGCTGGAACCCATTCTACTAAGTGAAGTGTCCCAAGAATGGAAAAACAAGCACCACATGGACTCACCAGCAAATTGGTATTAACAGATCAACACCTAAGTGGACATATAGGAGTAACATCTATCGGGTGTTGGGCAGGTGGGAGGGAGGAGGAGGGGGAGGTTATATACAAACACAACGAGTGAGATGTGCACCGTCTGGGGGATGGTCACACTTGAAGCTCAGACTTGTGGGGGGAAGGGGGACGAGGGAATTATTTGAAACCTTAAAATTTGTACCCTCATAATATGCTTAAATAAAAAAAATGCATTATATTGTATACATAGTACTCAGTAAATGAAAACGAATGATCACACCGAATGCTTGAATGAACGTGTTACTGGCATATACATTCTTTATTCAGTTCTACCCATCAAATCAAAAAATCGCAGGTGTTCCACTGAGCGACACAGAAGACCATGCCTATCTGTGATGCCTAGTTTTGTGTCAACTTGACTGGGCTAAGGGGTGCCCAGATAACCGGTCAAACATCGTTTCTGGATATGTCTGTAAGGGCATTTGCAGAAGAGATTACCATTTGGTTTGGTGAACTGAGTGAGAGAGATCTCCCTCCCCAGTGTGGGCAGCATCACCCAATCTATCGAGGGGCTGAATACAACAAAAAAGGTAGAGGAAGGAAGAATTCGCTCTCTCTGCTGGAGCTGAGACATCCATCTCCTCCTGCCCTCAGACATCAGTGCTCCTGGTTGTCAGGCCTTTGGACTTCGGACTAAATTACACCACTGGATTTCTAGGTTCTGCAACTTACAGACAGCAGATCATGGGACTTCTTGGCCTCCGTAACTACGTGAGCCAATTCCTCAAAATCAATCAATCTCTCTCATCTATCTATCCATCCATCCCATTGTTTCTGTTTTTCTGGGGAACCCTCAACTAATACAATATCTAAACAAAGCATAAAATACTCAAACTTCTAAAACTGGTATCTTTTTGGAAAAGCTAAATCCAGCAAGCATTTAATATTTCTTTATGAAAAATTCATTAGGAGATGAAGGCAGGCATGTAACAAGATACGCTTTGAATGTAAGCTTGCAGGTTATATGTTTTCATTAATAACTCGGTTTGCTGAGGAAAAAAAGTACAGGCTAAACCTTTAAAAAATGAAAGTTGATTTTTTCAGTAGTTTATTAGGTAGTCACTGAGTTTTAAATTCTATTGCAATTCACTGTTAAAAACAGATCTTAAAACCATATATATATATATATAAAATACATTAAAATAGTAAGAAATTCAAACTTAAATAGCCTAATGACTCATTAAAACAACTTTCTTTTCTGTTAAGTTGTAACGTATTTCTTCTCTCAACACATAATTCATTTCTCATTAGTTATTTCCAAATATGGCTGTTCTACTGTCATAGACCTCCTCCTGTTTTTAGAGCACAGGAGGTCGTCTCTTTCAGAGTGAAATATCTAACACTTACATGTAGAGTTTCAAAGATTTAACACTGGTCTTGGCCCTTAAGATCTATTATTTAGATATGGTTGCTCAGAAATTCAACTCCTCCTCTAATGTTTTGAAATGATTTGACTCTGAATGTTAAGTAACTTTAGCTAGCTCTCAATCGATTTTACTGTGGAACGTTTCCCCCCCCCCTCATGAAAATACATAACCATTAAACATACCTGATTAAGAGCTTAATCCATGCATCATATAACATTCATGGATGCTAATGCCTCTTTGAAGGGTACTTAATATTTACAAATCATTTTGCCTCCATTTAATGATCCAAAACCCTGGTGTTCAAATTAAAACACATACCTAGCTATGACAAAATGACAAGTATGCATTTGCCAATGAATGGCCATAGATTTCCATTATTTATTTTTCATTTCAGAAAAATGAGTCCTCAAGAGATCTTACAAGTCTCTTTCTTGTATTGAGCTTAATTCTTGTAAAAGGAGGAAGGGACTATGTCTAGTTAATATCACTATATGCTAAACCTTTTTCATACAATGTCTCTCATTAGATCCTTCCTATGGCTGGAATGTCCCCTTCCAAAATTCATGTTTAGATTTGACTGCAGGAGGTGGGTTAGTTATTTCAGGAGTGGCATGGTAATAAAACTGAGCTCTCTCTCTTGCATATGCTCTCTTGCCCTTGCCTTCTACCCTTCTTCCACCATGGGATGAAACTCACCACATGTTGGCATCATGCTCTTGAACTTCCCAGCCTTGAGAATCACAAGGGGAATATATCTTTCTTTCTTTACAATTTACCCAGCCTGTGGTATTCTGAAGAGCAGCAGAAAGCAGACTAAGATAGTCCTACAGTTGGTGACACTATCAGACAAGACCAGAAAGGCTAAGGACCTAGCTGAAGGTCAAACGGTTAACAAGCACCTGAGTCTCTGATTCCCAATCCCATATTCTTCCCATCGTATCCTGTCACCTATTCATGTAGGCTAAGGCTGTGCATAGGGCAAGTGAAAATATCCACATGATAGGTTCAAACTGAGATTCTTCTTTGCCCCATTATAGTTGTTTTCTGAGCAGTGAGAGAGAAGAAAAGGACAGTTGGGTTTTTTTTTTTTAAGTTCATTATCACTGATCCTCATCAGCAGTGAACTCATCTATAAAACGAGCTCAGCCTTCCCCTAAAAATACGAAATGCTCATGGACACTGGACTGGCCCTTTTGTTTTCATTCTCTGAGGATCAGTGTTGTTAATGGTTTACCATTAGTTCTTTTCAATTAAGTCAGGCCATCTTCCTGCCTGGGCATTCAGTTCCCAGATGAATGGCTTCAATTATCCAAGGGTCTGTTTCTCAATCAGAAGCCAATGCCCTGGGACAAAATAGCTAACGTTCCTCGAAGTCCCTCTAGATTATTTTCTGAAAAGAATTCAAGGAATATTCCATTTCAGAGAATCTTCTAGAGACTACATTGTTTTTATTGAAGGAGAAGTTTGCTAATTTTGCTCCTTTCTAAAGACCCTGGAAAGTCAAAGCAAACTCTTATTCTAAAAAACCATCCGAGGTGGGAAAAACCCAACCCGAATCATACGGCAACAAATGAACTCTTCCTGATTATGTTCACAGTCAAAACACGTTTCACATGTTTGAAACCCTTTATACCTTTCTGAACAAACTTGCCTTTAGTATGCAAAATCATAATCAGAAATTTTAATCCATTGTTTCGCTGCTTATTGTTTTTAAAACTTTTTTTTTAAATAACTGAGGTAAAAGTTACATAGAGTGAAATATAAAGATTTTACAATGGATGAATTTTGACAGATGTATACACAAAAAAATCCAAGGCTCTAATCAAGTTATAGAGCATTTCTACCACCCTAGGAAGCTCTCTGGAGCTCACTTCCAGTCAAGCTCCACCACGTTCATGGAAACCGCTGTTCGGATTTCTATCACCATAAATACGTTTTGCCTATTCTTGTAATTAATACAAATGTCATCATAAAAGGTGTACTCTTTTGTGTCAAACTTCTTTCGACTCTTTGGGAGATTCATCCATATTTTTGCATGTATCAGTAGTTATTCTCTTTATTGGTGAATAGTATTTCATTGCATGAAATAAATACCCAATAGTTCATCTATTCTCCTCCTGATAGACTTTGGGGTTATTTTCAGTTTGTAGTCTTTAGGACTAAAGTGACTATGAACATTTGCGGAGAAGATCTTATGTGGATATACACTTTCATTTTGGGGAGGTAAATAACAGGGGGTGGAAATGCTGGCCCCACAAAGTGTATCTTTAATTTTAAAAGAAACTGAGGAACTGTTTTCCAAAGTGGTTGTACCATTTTATATCCCTGCTAGCAATGCCTAAGTATTTGTATTGCTCTATAATCTTATTCACTACAGACTTTTTAATGTTTGCTCATCAGGTGGATATAAAGAGGTACCGTGTTTTCCCCAAAATAAGACCTACCCATAAAATAAGCCCTAGCAGGATGTCTAAGCATTTGTGCAATAGAAGCCCTACCCCTAAAATGAGAGCTAGTGATGGGCGTGGCTACGCAGCGCATCTGCACACCCCATGCATGTCATCGCGGAGTGGGAAAGAAAATGAGCAGCCCTTCTCATCTGTGAGAGCTCTATGGCTCCACAGGGGAGATCGGGGCCAATGGTTCTAAAGGAAATAGAGTCACAAGACATTCAGGATGGAATTCAGGGTTTGGAGAGTGGTGATGATGTTCCAGAAGACGACGACTTCGCTCTATTTGTATCAATGTAGATGGTTGTACCGTACTTAAAAAAAATAACACTTCCCCCTGAAAATAAGCCCTAGGGTGTCTTCTTAAGGAAAAATAAATATGAGACCCTGTCTTATTTTCAGGGAAACGTGGTATCTCTTTCCTGTTTTATTTTACATTATTTTGTACTTTCATGACAATAAATAATATTGAGTACCTTTTAATGTGCTTATCTGTCATTTGAAAAAAAACATGTATATATTTAATTATTTATTTGGGGTCAGTATATGTTAAAATCTTTTGCCCCTTGGGTTGCCTTAAATTGGGTTGCTTTTCTATTATTGAAGTATTGAAGTCTAGGGATATGAATATATATATATACACATACATATACACACACACATATATGTATATATATACACACACGCACATATATATATGTTTGATATAGTTTGGATGTTTGTCTCCTCCAAACCTCATGTTGAAATTTGGCCCCCAGTGTTGGAGGTGGGGCCTGGTGGGAGTGTTTTGATCTTGGGGGCAGATCCATCATGAATGGTTTGGTGCCCTCCCCATGATAATGAGTAAGTTCTCCCTATTAGTTCCTCTTTCTCTTGCTCCTTCTCTTGCTGTATAACACATCTGCTCCCTTTTAACCTTCCGCCTAGATTGGAAGCTCCCTGAAGTCCTCATCAGAAAGCACAGGCTGACACAATGCTTCTTATACAACCCACAGAACCGTGAGACAAATTTACAAATTACTAGGTATTTCCTTCTTTATAAAATACTCAGGTATTTCCTTTATAGCAATGAGAAACCAACTAACCCTATATGTACATTTACACGTATATATTCTGGATACATGTCCTTTATCAGTGTATATATATTTATTTACATATATGTATATATGTATATATGTAAATATATACATATATACATATATGTACATATATGTTTATATATGTATATATGTAAATATATGTGTGTACTGATAAAGGACTTGTATCCAGAATATATATGTGTAAATGTACATATAGGGTTAGTTGGTCTCATATATGTACATATATGTTTATATATATGTATGTGTATATATATACATATATATTTTTTTTTTAAGTATTTTCTTCCAGTCTGTAGCTTGCCTTTTCATTTTCTTAACTGGGTCTTTTGATGAGCAGCAGGGTTAAATTTTAATAAAGTTCAATTTAGCAACCTTTTTTTTCTTTTGTATTTCATGCTTTTTGTGTGCTCTTTAAGAAATCTCATTCTATTTTAAGTTCTCGAAGATACTTCTACATTTTTTTCTAGAAGCTTTACAGTTTTAGCTTTTATATTGAAGTCTATGGTTCATTTCAAAATAATTCCTAATATTTTTAGTCCTTTTTTTCTGTTTATAGATAATTTCTCTTGATGTGGCTCAAAGTTCACTGACCTCTTATCATGCAGAGTCTACTTGGCTGTTAATTTCCATATAGTATATTTTTTATTTCAACCATGGTACTTTTCAGTTCTCGAGTTTCCATTTGATTCTTTCTATTGTTTATTTTTATCTCTGATTCCTCATCTGTTCATGCACAATGTTCATCTTTTCCTTTACGTCCTTGAACATTATTGCAATAGCTATGCTAACTGCAATATCTTGGTCATCTCAGCACCTGTTTCTGGTGACTGCTTGTTTTCTTCATTGGATCTCCCTCACATGTTCTATAATTATGCATGACACATCACAGGGTATCTGGATTATCTTTTCTTCCCTTACAGATATTGGGTATTGTCCTGGGAGTCAATTAAATTAGTGGCAGATTCTTTTATCCTTCCATGTTTGTATTCGTACTCTGACAGAGTAGGCCTATTTGATTGTATTCTTGGTTCTAAGGACATGCCCTCATTTCAGATTGTCATTCTCCTAAGGTGTGTCTCTTCTATGGTCTCAGTGGAGTATCTGAGCTGTTGGCCAAGATCTTTCTGCTATGGCTAGGACAGGGCTCAAACAGCTCTGAGAACTGTGTGACATTCAGCACCACCGTTAAGCATTCCACCTGCAGAAGCCAACCTCTGCCAGGTACTATGGAATCCCACTGTGTGCACCCACAGCCCAGTCATTTTAGCCAGTGATATACAGGAACCCTCATGTAGTTAATACGAAGACAGGCTCAAGAGTATTTTCTCAAGCATGGGGACATGCAAAGGTTGAAAGTAAAAGGATGGGGAAAGACTTATTAAGCAAAAATACTAACCAGAAGATATCTGGGGTAGCTATACTAACATTAGATGAAATAAACTAAGGAAAAAAAACACGTAGGGATGGAAATGATCAGTCTGTAATACTAAGGGGTTCCATTAATATAAAAGAAAGCAATTTTAGACATGCTGTACTTAATAAAATAAACTCAAAATATATTAAGCCAAAATTGACAGAATACAGGAAGAAATAATTAAACCCATTACAGAGATTCTGCTGCTGGTGAGTGTCAATTGGTGCAACCACTTTGTAAAACATTTGGAGGTATTGCCTGAAGCTAGAACACAGTTATTTCACCACCAAGAGAAATCTCCCACATACACTAAGAGATATCTAAGAACATCTTTTAAGCCACAGAGAAAAACAGTCAAGATTAACCACATTGGCAATAATTTCTAAGCTATATATATAAAAAAATCCATAACATACCTGTAGTTCTCTGATAGATCAAAGTGTCTGTTATAGTAAGTACTCCGCTGCCTATGCCTGACAGCTTGGAATCTTTAATTCTTCATACACGGTACCATTTTTCCCCCCTCATAATATATAAGAGGAAGAGCCATTAGAAAAACTTATGTCATCTGCATTAAGCTTATGGATATACACTTGAATTAACAACACTTTTGGCCAGGATTCAAAATGACTTCATGTTTTCCAAAGCCCAATTCGGTTAGAACTGGAGGTCAAGCGAAGAACTCAGGTGTAAAAGCTGACATGAAAACATATTTCCTCTCCCTACCCTTTGAGGTATGGATTAATTCTTTGGAGTGTTTTTCTTCTTCATACTCCAGACCCTATCTCCCCCAATAAAATTACCTCCTTTCGGGGTTTTCATTGGCACCCATTCCCCAAAGATGCCCAAGTTAACATTCTAAAGCCAAGCCTTCCCATGAGTGGAAATAGTCACCTAGATCCACCTTAAACTCAACATCTGCAAAGCAGAACTCCTTCTCTTCCCAGGAAAATCCTTCTCTTCCCAGGAAAATCCTTCTCTTCCCAGGAAAATCCACACCTCCTCCCTCAATCTGCATTCTGGCTGCACCACGCATCTTGGTCCCACAAAAGTGGACATATATCCTCTTCTCACTCGCCCTTCTGTCTACCCAATTCATCTCTGTGCCCCAGTAGCTTCCTCCTTTGATTACATCTGAAGTGTGTTCCCTTGTTTCCATCCCTGCTCTGGTGCAAATTTTTTCATCGCTTACTTAATCTATTTCCACAGCCTTCACATTGGCTTCATTCCTCCCATCCATCCACAACACAGCTCCTAAGTGCTCTTTGTAAAGCATCCATTCGATGACAAGCTTTCCTGGCTCAAAATTCACCAGCTACTCCCAAATAGCTCCAGACAAAAAAAGTCCAGTTTGCTTTTTCTGCTTCCCACTGCCTTCAAGTCCTACTTCTCCTCTGTAATCATTTACCTTCTAGCTACGGTAACCCAGTTGTAGTCTCTTGACTAGATGCTATAGTTTCAAGACTTCAGCCCTTTGCATAAATCGGGCCACCGACCTGAGGTTAAATTCCTGATCGTTGCTGGGACTCAGATCAAAACATCTCCTCTGAACTCCTGAGGTAGGGTAGCCTGGTTCTTCTGGCCCTTTTTTTGGTGCTCATTTGTTTCTTTTACTATACAGCATTTGAAGTGATCTGTTTGTCCTCCACTTGACTGTAAACTTATGGAGCAGGAACATAACAAATATATCTTTATGCTCCTATGATCCAGCACATTTCTGCACCCACAGGTATTCCTATAAACCAGGCATCCCCAAACTATGCCCTGCGGGCCACATGCCACCCGCTGAGGACATTTATCCAGCCCGCCCAGTGTTTGTGCTGCCGCTGCCTGTCCTGCTTAGCAGCCGACTCATCCGGGGCCTACAGTGCGCACTCTCCAACGGTCTGGGGGACAGTGGACTGGCCCCCCCCTGTTTAAAAAGTTTGAGGACCCCTGCTACAGATGCTGAGTGACAGGTGAGCTAAAGGAAAACTCCCACCTTTGTTAAACCACATGGGGAACACTGTAACTTAACTGGGGTCAATTCTGAACATGGGATGTTGCCCACTGGCTTTGACTGAAGCTGTTGAGATCAACATCAGCATGACAGCTGGCTCTTTAAACAAAAGGCATCTAGTTATTTTCATGACCAGCCTTTCTTTGCCTATGTTCTTTTTCTTTCTTTAAAACATGGCTGGAATTTTCTCAAATGTATGTGCTCTTTAGTCCTTTATACCCGGATACATTTAGTTATACATCCTAAGAAATTAAAGCAATCCAGAAACAAGGGGTGTCAGGCTTTCTTCCTCATCTTGTGGTGACCCTTTGGCAAGTAACTTTGATTTTTCAACAATGGTTTTAAAATATTTGAACTGGCAACCGAAGAGCTTGGATACACTCAGATGAGTCTCTTTAGCAAATCTGGACTTTACAAATCATCCTCCATTTTACCCTCCTCGAGCTTCTCTCTCGTCTTATACTCTTCATAAAGCAGAAAGCCACAGAATGTTCTGTTCCCATGGACTGACCCCAACGGTGTACAATTATCCTGTCAGAGGCAAATCTAGTCTTAGGGGCTACTAAGAATATTGGGGTGGGAGGATCACAACATTATGACAGACTCCTTCCCCAAAGCCTAATAAATATTTTAATGGCTGATGGTGCCAATGACATTAATTTTAGTTACTACTTAATGAGCATTTACTATGTGTGAAACAGCTTACTAAGCATTTCACACACATGATCTCATTCAGTCTCAAAATAATCCTGGGCCGGGAGCGGTGGCTCACGCCTGTCACCCTAGCACTCTGGGAGGCCGAGGCGGGAGGATCGCTCGAGGTCAGGAGTTCGAGACCAACCTGAGCAAGAAAAGCGAGAACCCGTCTCCACCAAAAATAGAAAAATTGAGCCGGGCATGGTGGCACATGCCTGTAGTCCCAGCTACTCGGGAGGCTGAGGCAGGAGGATCGCTTGAGCCCAGGAGTGTGAGGTTGCTGTGAGCGAGGCTAACGCCACAGCACTCACTGTAGCCCGGGCATCAGAGTGAGACTCTGTCTTAAAAAATAAAAATAATTCTGGAAGGTGGGTGCTGTGTCCTCTTTATGCAGTGAGGCAGCCTAGAGGCAGGGAGGAGCAGCAGCCAGCAACCCCGGAGACGGCCCAGGTTCCACGCCCGCCCTCATTCTGACCCCAACGCCCTTCCTCTCTTGGAACCAGCTTCCTGTTTAGACAGTCACTAAACACTAGACTGTCTCTAAATGAGGTTTCCAGCTTTAGCATTTCAGGATTTGAATCAAAATGGTATCCGAATCCGTTTGTGAGAGGAGAGGAAGAAGATCGTACTTTAGAATGAAATAGCTATTAAAAATGTGGGTTTTTTTAGCACAACAAAAATTCTCAAAGGGAATGAGGAGAATTAAATCCACGCAGTCCAAAGTAACTACAAGTACCCTAGACTGGTCCTTGTCTGTGGTAGTTTTTATTATTTTTTTTAATTAAAAAAATTTTTTTATTGATATATAACAGATGTACATATTTTCAGGGTACATGTAATAATACATTCATATAATTTGTAAGGATTAAATCAGTGTAATTGGGATATCCATCATCTTAATATTTGTCTTTTCTTTATGCTAGAGATATTTGAATTATTCTCTTCTAGCTGTTTTTAATTGTTTTTTTTTTTGTTTTGTTTTGCTTTGTTTAGGGATGGGGTCTCACTCTGTTGCCCAGGCTGGAGTGCAGTAACTATTCACAGGTGCAATCTCAGCTCACTTCATGGCAACCTCAAAGTGCTGGCCTCAACCAATTCTCTTGCCTCAGTTTCCCAAGTAGCTGGGACTATAGGCGCAAGCCACTGTATTCAGCTCTCAAGTGTTAGTTTTTAACTAAGAAAACATAACAATTGCTACGAGGCTCTTCCTTTTATTTTCCAATCTTACTGTAATGAAAAATAACAGTAATCTCTAACATTAAAGTTATCATTCTTTTCTATAACTTGGAAAATGTAATAAAATTGCAACACTATTTCCAAAGTACATTTTTAAAGAAACCCAGATAGCTGAACATTCACAAATTGATTTTAGAGTCATTTGCAAAGATAGCAGCAAAATTAGAGGAGTAAGGAGAGAGAACAGAACGATGAATGATTATTTGAGAACTTAACTTCATCTTAGCACATTTTGTTTAAAAAAAAAAAAAAAACTTAAAATGTTTACCTAACAGTTAAATCAAGTGTAGCTTTCTGTACCTACCTCATTAAAAGTCTAATTTATTTTTCCAGCAGAATCTTCATGATTATGTGAAAATTGGCAAGACCCTCCTCTATTTTTATACCATGAAGTCTTTGAGCTTGTAAAAGAGTTGTGGAGAGAAGGCATTTTTATTACGTAAGTCACTATATCATGGAGGTATCTCCAGAATGACTTGACTGCTTCATCTAGCTTTGCCCAAATGGTCTCTGAGCAGAAGTGTTGGAAGAAATATCAGTGCGTGGCCCCTGATAATGCTGTTTCCTTTGCCACCAAAGTCTGAGAAATGTGCTCTATTCCTGCCTCTTATTGTGAAAAGTCACCAAACGAAGAGACTGGTTAATCTTTATTTACACCAACCTTCCCAACTCACCTGAACACAGACTGCTAACCCTTCATGATCACCCTTTCTTTCTTTCCCTCAGAAACACCTATTAACAGTCTGTAGGATATCAGTGGGGGGTTAATCTGATTACGGCACATCTATAATTTAACTATTTAGAACATTAAAGGGTAGAGTTAATGTCAGGAGTCCATTTGCTGATGTCTATAATCATTTTATTTTTCTCTTACCATCCTGGTCTCTGTTTACCTCCTCTACCTCCAACTTATGGCCACACTTAGATTCTAAATTATTGGTCCACGACAAAAAGAATCACGAGCACAAATTCAGGTCAATCAACTTCAATGAACAAACAATACAAAGCTCTTTGCTTCCTGATGGCAAAAAAATATATGAAATTAGTGACAACTACTTCAATATGCATTAACCTCTTTTTAACAAGCGGCCTCTTTTATCTTCTGTTCTCAATTTGCTTTAGGATGTCTTTTATTTCTTCCTTATCTGTGGCTCCGACTTTCCCCCAGACTTTTTTTTAAAAAATGTGTTTAGAGGCTGATATGATCAGTGCACTTCCTCTGAAATTAAAGTTTCTTTTGATATTGAGTTCAGTACATTTACAGTGGAAATCAAATGACTTAGGCTGGTTATAGAGGTTTAAAGTCAACAGAGAAGACTTTAATCCACTGGTGCTGGGTTTCACAATCACGTAGAGAAAGAACTTGTTTTTGCTCTAGAATCTATAAAATCAAAATTTCAAATGCATTGAAATTAATTAAAATAAAAAAAGATGTTTATTTATTTATTCAATATTCAGTAAAGGCCTATTATGTGCTGGACACAGCACTGCGGGAGGAAAACTGATGAAAATTGTTTCCAGGCGTCCTCAAACTACAGCCCAGGGGCCACATGCGGGTGTTTTTGCCCGTTTGTTTTTTTTTACTTCAAAATAAGATATGTGCAGTGTGCATAGGAATTTGTTCATAGTTTTTTTTTTTTTTAAACTATAGTCCAGCCGTCCAACGGTCTGAGGGACAGTGAACTGGCCCACTGTTTAAAAAGTTTGAGGACCCCTGGTTTAGACTCTATTCTTGCCTTCATGGGCTTCTAGTCTAGAAGAGAAGGCAGATTTTTGTTGTTGTTGTTGTTGTTTGCTTTTTTTTTTTTATTTATTTTTTTCCCAAATTCTGTGGGTACAAATATTGTTAGGGTTACATATCTTTTCTCTCCCCCCTCCCCACCCCGCTCTGAGAAGGCAGATGTTAACCCTATAGCTCAGTGTGCAGTGATCCGATTGCAACTGTGATCACTGCCATGAGGGCCTGGTCTGTGGGTGGGGTGAGTGGAGATGGGGTCAACGCTTGCACTGGACCTAGGAGTAAAGAATGCAGAGGACCTGGTGAGGTTCCAGATAAGAAGAACATCACCAAAGGAAAAGCAGCCAGAGGAGAGAGCAGGCCAGTGTGGTTTATGGTACAGACACAGCAAGCAGAGTGGCATGAGATCAGCCAGAGAATACCCAGGGCCACCGTCACGGGACCTCGGGGGCCTCCTTAAGAATTTAGAACGTTATTCTAAAAGCATCGGGAAGGCCAGGCACAGTAGTGGCTCACGCCTGTCATCCTAGCTCTCTGGGAGGCCAAGGCAGGAGGATCGCTCAAGGTCAGGAGTTCGAAACCAGCCTGAGCAAGAAGAGCGACACCCCTGTCTCTACTATAAAAATAGAAAGAAATTAATTGGCCAACTAAAAATAGATATAGAAAAAAAAAATTAGTGCCGGGCATGGTGGTGCATACCTGTAGTCCCAGCTACTCGGGAGGCTGAGGCAGGAGGATTGCTTGAGCCCAGGAGTTGGAGGTTGGCGTGAGTGAGGCTGATGCCACGGCACTCTAGCTGGGACAAGAGAGTGAGACTCTGTCTCAAAAGATAGATGATAGATAGATAGATAAAAATAAAAGCAATGGGAAGCCATCAACGACTTTTAAAGCAAGACATGGACATGATCAGGCTGAGTGTATGAATGGTCTCCCTGACTCAGGAGAGGACCAAGCACATCTGGTGGTAGGGGGTACGGAGGGCAGTGATTATCCCCATATATCACCCATTACCTACTAGAAAAATCACCCACAGAGAACAAGCAGCAAAGTTGAGCAGAGTGCAACTTCATTAGCTCTTCTCTGGCTCACAGCCTCTAAGTGAGGGGTCCTCAAACTTTGTAAACAGGGGGCCAGTCCACTGTCCCTCAGACCATGGGAGAGTGTGCACTGTGGGCCCGGGACGAGTCGGCTGCTAAGCAGGACAGGCAGCGGTGCCAAAAACACCCGGCGGAGGGCCGGATAAATGTCCTAGGCAGGCCGCATGTGGCCCGCGGGCCGTAGTTTGAAGATGCCTGGTCTAAGTAATCAGGCTGCAATTTCTAAATCCCTCCTTGTTCGAACTTTGGGTGCAAACAGCTCCAGCAGCCAAGGAAGAAAAGGTTAAAGCAGTAAGTCTGGTAGCAGAAAGACCAATTAGGAGGTTTTAATCAAGGCACTAGATCCTGATGATTCAGGAAGCAGAGAAAGGTGAATGGAAATGAGCTATACAGAGGTGGTGTACGTGTGTGAATCTGCTCATTGGGTTTCTTGTATGTAGCTTTTGAAAAATTAATAGTTTTGGCCCCCTTGACATTTACATGATACCGAAATATCCTCATCAATATGAATTTTTTTCCATATAAAACATAAATAAGATTAGATCCTGTCAGATGCTTAAAACAGAAGAATTAAACCAATAAATATGTCAATCAATCTCAAGTCCTTTGGGGACTTAATAGAAGAGCAACTGACAGTTTAATTATAAACAATTATTACTTGATCACGTACACACGCATATTGAGAACATGTTCCAAGCAAAATAGCTCAGTTTTCGTTATCTTTTGCACCTGAAAGTAATAAGCCCTTATTTCTCAAACAATATTTGATCACTCAGACCGATTCAAAATTTATTTCCTCCTCTGCTCATCCTACTCTGTAAGGTTTTACTCAGTTTTACTCTACATAATTAAAGTGGACCAAAAGCTTTAAATTTAGGAAAAGCGTATTATTTTAAAAAAATGTCATGTGAATCATAACAATAGACTTTGGAGGATGAAGGTGATGAGTAATGTGGTCTTCCATTCCAACGTTCTTACCTCTTACATGCCAAGAGAATGAAGAAATAAACGCATACACACTAGATTGTCTACAACACAGCCTCTTAGTCAAAGCAATGGGATGTATATAAAAGAATTCAAGCATAGAGCTAAAGAATATGCATATACAAGCATTCAAGTAATAACTTGAGTCTAAAACCTGTGCAGCCCAAAGTCAATATCAAATAGCATAATCAATTTTTCCCACACGCATTTAGAATATTTCTTTAATGTTGAGATGTGATAATAGTTGTTTGGCTGTGTCTTTTTTAAAAAAAATAGTCTATTAAGTAGGAGAGATTGCTAATCATTAAATCAGCTCTTGCAGTTTCTTTTGTTGTCTTATAGACAACTAAGAGGATATTAGAAAAAAAATTTAAAATGAGAAACAAGCCAAATTAATGCGTGTGACAAAGAGCTTAGTCAAAGAAGTTTTGTAAGATTTTTGGATTTTGGAAGGAGAGAGAATTTAGAAACACCAGTAGTCCATGGTAGTGAGAAAAGAGAAAGAAAGTTGGTAAAAGATTTCACTTTATGTTATCAAAAAATTCTTCCTTTGCTGTTTTTGCAAAAAAAAAAAAAAAAAAAAAACTGCATTAACGATTTTTAAATGTTTTCCAATTATTTTGGGTGCCAGATTTCTGATTCTTTTAACATAACAACTTAACATGACATCCTTAAGCAGAAACCCAATAGAACTTGGTTTTTTATGGTTGTAGAAATATTGAGAGTAGCAATTCTACTATACCAGGGGTCCTCAGACTTTTTAAACAGGGGGCCAGTTTACTGTCCCTCAGACCGTTGGAGGGCCGGACTATAGTAAAAAAAAAAAAAAAAAAAAAAAAAAACTATGAACAAATTCCTATGCACACTGCACATATCTTATTTTGAAGTAAAAAAAACAAACAGGCAAAAACACCCGCATGTGGCCCGTGGGCCGTAGTTTGAGGAACTATACCATCCTTAAAACACACATACAGACTAGTAGTAGTAAAACCATTCTGTGAACACAATACCTTAAGTTTAACTCAAGTTACTTTCATATGCCAGAGCTGTTCTCTGCCTGGACTGTTCTACCCTCTATCACAAATTTTCACTGAATTGTGGCTGCTCAAATACCATATCTAGGTTTAAACGTCCTTCTGCAGAAAGATCCTCCCAGAGCCTATAGCTGTAACGCTGTCAAACAGAACTCTCTACAATGACGAAAATGCTCTCGAAATTTGTGTTGTCCAACATGGCAGTCATGAGTCACATGTGACCGCCAAGCACTCGAAATATGGTCATGTGACTGGGAAAGTGAATTTTTAATTTTAATTAGTTCAAATTTAAATTTAAATAAAATTTTAAATTTTTTTTAAATTTTTAAATTTTTTTAATTTAAAAAATAAAAATAGGTGTGGTTAGCGGTGACTATACAGAATTAGAATCAGATGAAGACTTTTTTTTATCTCATCGGTATTCTGGCATGTGTTCTTTGTAAGATTTGGCACACTTGCAATTATATAGTGTTTATAATTATTTGCTTAATGTCCATCTTTCCCTCTAAACTATTATGATATCAAGGGTAGTAATTAGGTCTGTCTGGATTCCACCATGAGAGCTCATGCTTGACACATGGTGGCCACTCAAAAAGCTGCTGACATCATCTAAATGAAACTTTTCATTATTTCAATCACATATCATATGTTAATCTCTTAGTTATGTGAATGCCAAAAGCTAATGTACGTAAATTGGAAGACTAGCTGTTTACCATGGGTGAACTTTCTGGAAAAGTCTAGAAAATGCTACTAAAAATGATTAAAATCAGTGGGAAAATGTGGTTGCCACAAGGTTTTTCATAAACACACACACACACACACACACACATACACACACACCCAAAACACAGCTGCCTTCACAAAAAGCCTTCTATTTTGCTCTAAAATCTGTTCTGGCTGTGAAAATCATGATGCTTCTTGCAGAAGAAAAGCTTCAATGCAAAACAAATTCACAGTTTAGCTCAGGATGATATGAGAAAGTTGACACGAAGAAGCTGTCCCTCTCTCTCGTTGAAATGACACATTATATCTTTAGATGATGGTAACTAATTTTTAAAATCGTTTTAGCTACAGTTAACTTCTCCAGAGGCTAAATGCTCAATAAATTTATTCTTTGCAATCTATGAAAATGAAAAAATGTCTTAGCATAACACAATATACAACATAGGTATTTTAATATCTGGGGTGGGAACGGTGTGCGTAAACATATGAACTCCAGAGAACAAGGCTGATGATAATTCAGTGGGAAGTAGAGTTGGTTTGTTCATTGTTTGCTTGATTTGTTCATCCATCCATTTATCTAGGTCTCTCTCTATAATGTCCATAAAAGCACACAAGTGACGAATATATAAGCCCCTAGAGAAAGTAGCACCCAAGAGAGGTTTATAAGTTCATCCTGGGAGGAGCTCTTAATATGAGGAGAGTTCAAACACATTCAACAGAGAATGTCAAAGGCCTTCCATTTAGAATTCTTAATAAAAGACCCCTTTCCCTGTAATCCTGAAATGTATCTGACTGAGCCTCTGTCCAACAGGACATAGAAGTGGGAGGGGTGGGCAAAAGGAAACTGAATCCTGTGTATGTGTTTCATAAATTCATAGATTAATGATTAATCACAACTAGTGAGCAGTTTAAATATCAGAGGAAAGCTCATGGCATGATGTTCTGAAACAAATGAAGCAACGCGAGAGAATGTGATTATGGAAATCCATGGTTTCAACCCAAATGAGCTGATTGCTAAGACTGATAGAAAAAGCATAAAATTACAGCTAGTGTGGACATCTGTTTTCTGACGTGGGCCTGTTTTGTCAGGAGGTGCCCCGCTTTGCTATTGAAGCTGGCAAACCAAGACCACCAGGGTAGACATGACACTTTTCGTTTCCCTTCTCCTGGTAGGTCTAGAGGCATTTAAATTCATCATCTGGAGGTTGAGATACCAAGGAATTGGTATTTCAAGGATAATATGCCAAGTCCTGTTATCATTTGGCAATAATTTAAAGAAGGGAAGTATCTTTCAAAAAGTACAGAACAACCTACAAAGATTTAACGTGTCAAACTAATATGATAAAATTATTTTACTATTAAGGTGCATTTCAAGATGGGTGTGACATTTTGGTTTTTTTTTGTCTTCTAAAATTATGAAAAATTTTTTTGAATTGTTAGCAATTCCTGACCTTCAGGAAACACTGGACATGCCAGTAATGCAGAGTTCACGGTGGTTATTATTATGTGAATCTGGGCCTCGAGGCCCAGGCTCAGAAATTCATTTCTTTGTCAAAAAAAGAAAAAAATAAGTTGAAGAAAGATCCAACATGCATTCAAAGAAATAAAGTGCCAACAGGAAGAAGAATATAACCTGTTGCAAGCGCCAAATCAAGTAGGTGGTATATACCCCCAGTCCTTCGAGAATTGCTCATGTGCCCCATCTAAAATTGGTCTTGCAGAGTCTGACTTTTGTCTTTGGTTGTGCAATGATAAAGAATCCATTTAATCCCACGGCAGTGAAAATGAGAGCACGCTGCTGCCGTGGGGAGAACTGCTAAAAGGTTAATTGCGTTTTAGATACTTATCCCTAATTGTTCGAGATTGTATCAAAATATCAATTTCTACATTAATGCACGGGCCCCCGGAGGCCATGAGAAATAGATTTCATTCTAAATTTAAATACATCCTTCCATCCGAAAAGGGAGGCACTTTTCCCAGATAATTCCCACCATCAGATTCCAATTTCCTAGATGGTAAAATTAACCAAGCCTTCCCAAAATATTGCTTTATGTCACTGAATGATTGAAATAGTTATCTAGTTAATCCTAACATTATAGGTACTCGATGAAGATAATCTGGAATGTTAATTAAATATGAAAATGCATTATATAAGCTTTCTTAAGGAACTATATTTGAATAACACTAACATTTCAGTTTAGGAAGTGAGAGATACTTTTCCCTTTCCATAACTGGAAAATTGAGTACTGTTGTTTCCACAAGAGCATGTTTTCTAGCATTCAGGGTAAGTCAGTAAGAAAATGAAAATTACCTTAAGTATCTTTAAATCATTAGGGCGTACCAATATTTTAAAGACAATAGCTTAACTGATACTCATATCTATTGTCACAACAAACCATTTGGAAAGTTTTAGAGATCCATTTTGGAGAGGTAGGGAGGTGCCTCAGAACACCTAGTGCAGGAAACTTCTAATTTACAAAATAAATGAAATTAAGGGAGAATTGATTTTGCATTGCAAAAGATTACCTAGGTTGAGGGAGAAAATAAAACATCTACCTAAATATTTTGTAACCTGTAGCATCTCTAGAGCTTCATATGTTTGGATTTACGATATCACATTTTGTTTAATATGTGACTTTCAAGATATACAAAAACAAGAATAATCAATGATAATCCCTACAATTTGCAGAGGCATTTATGTGGTCCATGCACTATTCTAGAATCTCTACATTCACAGTGCTCCTAAGGGTTAGGTGCTCTCATTGTTTTCATTTTACTGTGAGGTCACTGAAGCTCAGAGTAACTTCTCAAGCTTGTACCACCTTACTGGAAGAAGAAGGTACAGTTAAAAAAGAAAAGCACCAAGGAATGCTACTTTAAGTATCTATATACTTCTGCACATGTCAAAGTTTAGTTGTCTCATTGTCTCATTTCCATCTTTTCAGACACATATAACAAATACAGACCAAATATTTGTTACTGTGTTTCCCCGAAAGTAAGCCCTACCCATAAAATAAGCACCAGGAGGATTTCTAAGCATTTGTGCAATAGAAGCCCCACCCCGAAAATAAGCCCTAGTGCTGGGTGTGGCTATGAAAATAAGCCCTAGTGCTGGGCATGGCTATGAAAATAAGCCCCAGTGCTGGGCGTGGCAATGAAAATAAGCCCCAGTGCTGGGCGTGGCTATGAAAATAAGCCCCAGTGCTGGGCGTGGCTATGAAAATAAGCCCTAGTGCTGGGCGTGGCTATGAAAATAAGCCCTAGTGCTGGGCGTGGCTATGAAAATAAGCCCTAGTGACGGGCGTGGCTACCCAGCGCATCTGCACTATCCATGCGGGTCGTCGCGGAGCTGGAGAGAACAGGAGTAACCCTTCTCATCTGCCCCGTGACAGCTCTAGTGCTCGACATGAGAGATA